>JAPMOR010030701.1:0-21804 GCA_026543865.1 Argiope aurantia | reverse complement strand
TATATTAGTTGCAATTTCATCATTTCCACTTTAAATTAAAGTTGAAGTTTTACCGGAAATGACAACAAATTAGCAAAATATATTTAGTAAATTTAAGAGACCAGTTACTTAAAATATTTAATTGAAAATTGTAGCGAGCGGTAATACTGGCGAACCGGCTGGTCGCCAAAGGCGGCTAGCATGCTATAAACTAAAGCTTTGAAGTCCGAATCAAAGTTGCGATGTATAATTTTTTTAATTATTATGATTATTTTCATATTATACAGATATATTATATTAATGAACTGAGCAAATATATTAATATTATTTTATAGAACTAGATGGCTAAATATACTTTTCAAATGGAATATCATTCAATAACGTTTAAATGTTTATAGTGCTGTTCTAAGAAATTCCATTCATTAAAATAAAATTATACAAATATTTATTATATTAATAAAGTGAAACTATTGGCAAATTGAAGAAATTGGATTGATAGAAATTTATCAGCTATAATTAACTTTAATACCATTGCAGAGATTTATTATTTTTTTCATATTTTTTGAGAATTAAAAAAAAATGTTTCTATTTGGCTTATTAATTTCAATTAAAAATTAAAAGAAAGAATGACTTTAATGAGAAATAACATCTGTGCTAATTTAAAAGCTCCACTTTTTAATTTTAAAAAACGTATTTTTATCATCATTTTGTTCATGATATTCATCATAGAATAACGTTGCTCAATGTATATATACAGTGTTTTGATGTAATGAAAGTCTAACGGTACATTTCTAAAATATTAGAGATGAACAAATACTTCTAAATGAAAAAATGATTAAAATTATGTAAGCAATAATTCGTTATCTTGTTTGAGTCAATACTTATACTGCTGAAAAATGACACTTCGTAAATTTTTACGTAGTCTCCTGATCTATTTAGTTACTTTATTAGACTGCTTTTATTTAGTTAATTAATCTCTACATCTTAAAATCTTAAATAAAAGTGTACCATTCTCTTACATAAAAATTATCTGGATAATTGTAATTTCATTATCTTATGCCAAACATTATTAAAAACTCTCGATGAAACCTATTCTGTCACTGAAATGATATTAAAAAGTTTATAAAGTGGTATAAAAGGGTTCAAAATCGGTTTTAGTTGCAGAAGTATTAAACTTTCTTTTTTTTTAATTTCAAAAAAATACTTATTAAATATGATTAAAGAGAAAGTGGCATTGCATTATATTTAGCCATTGTATAGTTTCAAAGATATAATTATGATGTGCTGTTAAAACATAACACTTTTTTTCCAACTAGAAATATTTTAAGCATATTTTTAAAAGCTTAAAAACTAGCTCTTGGGCTACCATTTAAACGAACATGTATACATGATCTAACGGTAATACAGTTATACATCGTATATTAATTTTTTGGAATGCTTGAACATATTTTTCTCATTTCAATAACAATGATTGTATGATATTGACATCAAAAACTGCATTGTAAAAAGTATATAAAGAGAAACTGTAATCCAGGTGTTCAAGTTATACACTGGTGGGCCATGTTTTGTTTCAAAGGGAAAGGGTCGAATGTCGAGCAAGTTATCACCAAGGACATCCTACCTTTACATTCTACCATTCTACCCTCGCCTTTGATACATAAACTGGCACACTAATACAGAACCAGCTCATTGCAAGGCCGAACAACAGAGGATAATAGTGAGAGGGTTAAACAAGATCTACATTTTAATTTTTTATATAAATGACAGAGACAAAAATAAATTATTTTGCAGCTGCATAATTTATTGTTGTAATAAAAGTATACATAACAGTAAAATTTTTTTTCGAAAAATTAAAAAAGTTTAAAATTTGTAAAGAAACTGTAAAATTAAACCAATTGTATAAATAAGATAGAAAGAAAAAGATTTCTAAAAAATACTAGAACTAAAATAACACATTTTTAATATAAGATCTATTATATAGTATCTGTTTACAAAATATAACAAGTACATTATTCAAAATGAAATGACGAATGATACGAAGAAGATTATTGACAAATGACTTTCTTTTAACGTAAGAAAAAAAAAGGAAAATATCACTACTTCAATCTGAAGTAACATTTGCAGTTATTATTATGAGATTTATCCTTCTTTTGCAGGTTATTTCTGATGAGTTCTTGGAATTGCAAAAGTTTTCATGAGTTTCAGAATTGAGGACATTTATTGGAAAGATATAGAATTATACCTTTCATCCAAGTAATGAGCATATCAAATGATTCGGAATTTTAGTTTTTTTGTGCATATTTATCTTTATAGAGGAATAATTTCGTCTTGACTTTTCAATCTCTTCTGTTTATAAATAGTACATTTTATATCCTATTTACAGACTTTTTTGCTACAAAATTACTTCTTGCATTACCTACAGATTGAAAATATCGTTTTCGGAAACATGATTTGAAATTAAAATATGTAGAAATATTGCTTTAAAACTTATTAAATTCGCGAATTTCTTTATATTTTTGTAATAATTTCTTTTATAAAATAATAGTATAAATATGGAATCATTCTGCAAAAATTAATATTTTTTCAAATTAATATTTTTTTCCTTCAAATTATAGGATAAATCTCATAAATTATCGTTTCGGAAACATGATTTGAAACTAATATATGTACAAATATTGCTTTGAAATCCTTTAAATTAGCTCGCTTTCTTTAGTTTTTATTAAAAATAATTTCTTTTATGAAATAATAGCATAAATATGAAATCATTCTGTAAAAGGTAATATTTCTTTTCTACTTAATATTTTTTTCTTCAAATGAATTTTTATGAATTTTTTTCATTTTTTTTATTTGAATGAATTTTTATCAATTAAATATTTTTATTTTGTCTTATTCGCAAAATGATATTTAATTACATTTTTATTTATACATGCTTAATTACATAATACTAATAATAAATTGATCAGTTTGGGGACGGCAAAGTACAATTAATTGCGTATTTTCAGGACGTGAAATTTTACATGAAAGAAAATTTGATATAATGATTTTTTGTTGGCTGCTATGGTACGATGATAATAGTTACACAATAATTAGTTAAATGTTGCACACGTAAAAGTATATTAAGAATTAATATGCTTAACTCTCAGTCACGACTTGACAAAAATTTAGGACCATATCGGTGGCATTCGACTGATAAAGAGTTTTATATGCAGGCACAGAAATTTTTCCTTTCAGTGATTTTACCATAAGATTCTGATAGGGATTTTTCTGCTACATGTCAGCTTAGCAAGGGAATCTTAGAATCTTAGGTATCTTTTTTAGAATATATACTGGTGTTAAAGATTTTTATCCCATTGTTTCTAGGCTGGGGATGGCGATGGAATAAGTAATTTTGTTTAGCGCGTGTTAGCAATAATTAAATAAAAATATGAGAATATTTTAGAATGAAGTTAATAGGAGTTAAATTAAGAAAAGAATCAGACAAATAATTAGGATTTAAATAATTAAATTAAGAAATACCATCTCTCTCTCTCTCTCTCTCTCTCTCTCTCTCTCTCTCACATACACACACACACACACACACACACACACACACACACACTGTGTTCACTCTTGAAATCGGTTTTCATGGCTTCCACTCCATTTATATATATTTATAGACCTACAAGGAATGATAATCCTTTGTTAAATACCAGAAATCATAAAAGCTGCATCCCTCCATCTGTTTATTATATTTTATTTACATATTTATAAAAAAATTTTTAGAATAAAAAAGATGTTACATAATACGTGAAGCTTATTTTGAAACACATCTCCTGAAACAAATAATTACAATATTATCCAGAATTCCACAAATTTAATCATTTGTTTGGCGCCGTATATAGCTGTCCTAATGGCCCTTGTGCCATGGAGACTATCGAAACCTAATAAAAGTAAAACTTTCGTAGTGAAAACCGAAATACTTATTTAGGACCAGTTTAATATAAAATCTTCTAAAGCTGAAATACATAGGCAGCTGCAATAATAATAATAAAAAAAATATGGCATTCCTAAAATATCGTTGATTGAAAAAAAATGACTTAATTTTTCTTTTACATAAAATTTTGCTTCACACCTGCCTGAGTGGTAATATTACCTTTGATGGGAGGGAAAATATAAGACATTAGAAAAAGAACAGAAAACTGCGAAAAGATTTTCACTAGATATAAATTTTATATATCCATCCAGTTACTTAAAAAAATAACTTAACCAGTTACTTAAAAATACCTTCTGTAGAACTAATTATCTCTGCGCAGATTCGAAATAGATATTAGTCTGCCAAATCAATATTGACAGAATGCTCTCTTGGACTCCAGTATATATTTGCAGAAATTCTACTAATTTTATCAAATGGGATTATTTTTAACAATGAAGTACTGTAGTAAACATCATATATAATATATCAGATTAGTCCAAGGTATTTCATATTGAAATATTTGATATTGGACTTAGCGGTTTTTCTATTATGTGAATAAATGAAATTTGTTAGTTTAAAAAAGACGATTTGAAGCATTAAAAGAAAATTCGTTGCCATAGATTATTGCTTTAGATAAAACCGTTAGATAAGATCAATTATTTTAAGCAAAGCAAACACCAGTTGAAAGTTCGAAATTTAGAACGTCAGTTTCAATTTCACATCCTATGATCTCACTTCAAGAAGTCCAAGGTTTCAATGGTATTCCTCAAATGGAAAATTTATCCCCCCCAAAATGCAAATTAATCAAATCGAATATTTTTTTAAATAATCTAAATTGAATGGTTACTGAAAATTTGAAAAAAAAATCCTTTACAGAAGAGAAAGCGCTTTTCTCCTCATTACAATTGACACAAAATGATTAAATATTTGTATTCAATTAAAAAAATTATACCTTAAATACATTTTGGTTATGAATTTTCTTTTTAAATTATAATTTCGAGTTATATTTTTATTTTCCAATTTTTTTTCTTAAAATCGCTAATGATTTAACATTGCTATCTGATATTGGAGCAAATGTGCTAAATTGTAGGTAGGATATTTTCATACGAAAGGTTTTATGCATGATAGAATGTAAAGTAATTTTTTTACCGCATAATGCCAATATTTTTAGTGCGCAAGGCAATTCGAATTATGTTTTTAATAATAGTTCTACTATTTTCATTCGTAAAATTCTAATGCTAATTTTCAAAAATCTACTCACATTTGTTTTAAACATCAACCAGTTATTATTTATCAGTTATTCAATGCTTGCGTATTTATTTCGTATGTTATTCCTGAAAGTAGAATCAATGGCAAACAGAAAATAACACAACAAATGCAAAATAACCTCCACAAATCATGAATGAAGTTATTGTAAGCTGATATTCTTATCACAAATGTTTATTTAAAACAAGAGCATAAAAAGACAGGAAGGAAATGTAATTATATTTGAAGTATTCTAAATAAAGAAAAAGAAATAAACAGATTAATGCAGAAAAATTTATACATCTCTTCTCTTATATTACTTTTTTCTTGAATATTTAATCCAACAACAATTAAAAAGCAATAAATTTATTCTATGCCTTCTCTGTTTCCTCAGCAAAATGTAGCAAAAGCCTGGAACACTGCCAATTCGTTTGCTCTTTTTATTCGTTAAAAAAAAGACATGTTTCTTAAACAGTTCTGTCAAAAATTTGTCCTAACTGAAAGCGAGATTTGCATGTTTTTTAAGAGCAAACGGTGTGGCCTTCGCATTCGTATATCCGATATTATGCAGCTGCTGTTTTACATCAACCGAACTTTTTGTATAAACTGTTCTCTGTTAGTCTCTATAAAAGACATCCACTGTTGAGAAATATTATTTGAGCGCAATCTTTTTAACAACTTAGCACAAGCGATTGGTGGAATGATAATTCTCACTCACAAAAAAGGCTTTTGATTTCCATAATTACTTTCCTCTTTTTTTTCTGCATTTTTTTCTAAAATTAGAATGCAGCCTCAATGAATGGTAGAGGACATTTCCTCAGAGATGAAGTACTTGAATGAAAATGAATTTCACAAGTAACTAGATCTTTGCAGTTAGAATTTAAATGTAAGTCTTCAATTACATTCTCTCATCAGTTTTCATAAAAAGGGTTTTCTTTTGGACTCTTAACCTTAACTGATCTTCTTGCATTTGAACATGAGCGGCATTCTCATAGATTTGAAATGAGTCATCTGACAATTCTACTCTGATTTGTTTATTTAATGCAGATGTGATTAAAGAATGTTTTCTCTGCCATTACTACTAGCGTAACATTACAAACTTCAACATATTCAGTATAACTTTTTAAATTTTAACGTGTTTTAAATTATTTTTATTGTTCTTATTTATATTTCTTCATTTGTTATTTTATTTTTCAACATCATGTGAACATTTAAATGGTCTCATTGAACATAAAAAATTGAAAAATAGAAGATAAAATAAAATAAAGTATCATTTTTTGTGTGTTAGTTTTGAAATAACTCACAAGCATTTAGCAAACATTATTATTTTTTGTATCCATCATAATTTTTATATCCATTGGAAATTCAGAAAAAAAATGTACTTAAAATTGCTATGCGCCTACATGTTCAACTTGTAATGGATTAATATTCGCAATAAATAAATAAATAAAATGTTATAATACAATTTTTTCAACATTGACATACTCTTTTAACTTTAGAAATCAATGGTAACAAATAACATTTACATAAAATATTTATTATTCTCTTAGAATAACAAATAAATAAAGATTATAATTATAAGCAAACTATAATTTTAACTATAACTAAATATAATTACAGTAACTATAACTAAAGATAATAATTATGGTATTAATAGCTCTTTTCATAATAAAAAAATTTACCTTATTCTTAAAAACAGTAGCAGTTTATACATTGAATCTAGCATTGCTCAGAAATTATAGTTGTACTCCATTTATTTTTTTACAATTAGTAAAGAATAGGTTAAGATTTAAAAATAATTTATAATATCACAGTAACAAAATAATTTACTTTTTACCTTGGATTTGGATGAGATATTAGATGAAATTTTAAATAAATTATTTAAAGCTAGAAAAATTACTCGAAACTTCAAATTAAGGTTATTAAATAAATTGACTTTTTGAATTTCACTATGTTATATAGTTTTTGAATTAAAATACATGCGGAAAGAATATAATGCTAATTAACCTTAAACAAATATAAAAAATCAAATTTCAAAATGATTAAGGATTTAATTTCATTTGCACTAATCTTTCTCTATGACAGAATTGATCCTGATATACGTTCAAATCATCTCAGATACTATAAATACGAATATGCACACGCAAGAAAACTATTTTATACGCATGAATCTCATCTTGGTTTGTAAAGCATCTTAGGTTATTTTTTAAAATTATAAAGTTGAATATATTCTATTTACGGTACAGAAAACGAACCTATCTAGACGGATTTTTATCCTGTTAACAAAATCTCAAATATGATTACTATAGATTAACTGACGAAAGCTGTAGCACAAAATATTATGCAAACTGGCATAATGCTTAGGAAATGAATAAAAATATATTATCTGCAGCATGCTTTAGATGAAAATATATAACAACATTAGAAGTTTTTTTTTCGATGTGATTTTGTTCATCCACAAATAAAGAAATCAAAACTAACCGCTAAAATTCGATAGAAATAAATTGTGATCCCCTAATAGAAAAAAAATCAATGTTGGAATAAAAAATAGAAAAAAAATGTCGAAAGAAAAATTAACAATAATTTTGAATTTGATTCATGCGATGAGAATATAAGGAATCAGCATAAAATAAGAAAAAATTCAGAACTCAACTCATTGATCTTTGTTATTCATCCATACTTAGTTTTATTTTTAGACGATAAACCAGTCAATTTAAATAGAAAAAATTATTTTTACAGTTTTTGAATGAAAATAAATATGGAAGTTAGGGGAAAAGTTATTCGAATCAAAATGGTGGAGATAATTTTTTAACTCAAGCTATTATTACAAACGGTGGTAGACGACTATATACACTGATTGTCAAAAGAATTGCAAATATGGGTAAAAAGTATTCTGCTACATCAATCTATAGGTCTGTTACACTGTTTTCAAAATCGAAGGCAATTACCTTTAAGTAGTTGAATCTCAACAAACTGATGGCACGCTTTAATATCAGTTCTTTTTTTAAGTATAAGCATGGACCCCAAAAAGTGACACACAGAATTAGAATAAAGTGGGGGAAACTTCCGATGTTCCCGCATTATATATAATTGATTCAGATTTTCTTTTATGTACGTAAATAAATAAAAATAGAAATAATTAAAATACATTTAGAAAAAAAATTCAAACCGAAATAATAAACAGCTTTTCAAACACGTTTATTTAATTTCAATTCTTTATGTTTGTGAAAATGGAATTTTGTTTTCACTAACCTCTTGAAGAGTTCAGATTAAAATTTTGAGCATGTGTCCCTGAATTCATGGGCTAAACTTTAAGGGTAAGTAAAGTAGATATAAAGAAGCCTTTTTTGTTCAGCAACAAGGATTCGGAAATGAAAAATGTAGATGGGAAGACAAGAAATGCTAAGGAAATGAAAAAAATCTCATTACTTGCATAATGTTACAATAATTGCACAAATGTTTTTCCACCAACATCGATACAGGTCTGGTAGCGTCTCGTAAGTGATTGATGTGCTTTTTGAAGATACCAGATATTTTACGAACTGTTGTAGCAGCAAATGAAAGTTGTGCAATGAGGTCCTCATCATAATCAATTGATAGACGAGCGCCTTTAAGTGTTTCCGTAAGAAAACACCGATACTTGATAAATCTGGTGAACTTACTGGCCAAGCGACTGGTCCACCTCGTCCAATCCATCGAGGACCAAAGGTGGCATTGAAGTAATTACGCCCATTATTACAGGAATGGAAAGGAGCTCTATCTTGCTGAAACTAAATGGTATTTCGAACAGTAACTGTAACACTGCCAAGTAATTCTGGTTCTTGAAAAATTAGATACGTTCTGCTGTTAAGTCGATTTGGGTGCAAGTATGGGCTGATAAGGCAATCGTTAACAATGTCCGCCCACACATTGGCAAAGGATCTCTACTGGAAAGCATATGGTCATGTAGCATATGGGTTAGTGGTAGTCTACACATGGGAATCGTGCAAATTAAAAATTCCGTCTCACATAAAGCTGGCCTCATCTGTTAAAAGCACATTTGCGGAGAAACTCGCAGTTAATGTGCTCTGCTGTAAAAACGAAAAACAGAAATTTACGCCCTGAGAAGAATCAGCTGCCTTCAGTGTTTTTGTTCTTTGTAAGTAGTATGGAAACAATCTTTCCTCTTGCAAAATTTTCCAAACAATGCTTTTATTCAAGTATGTAGTTCGTGCAATTGATCTTGTGCTAGTACTTGGATTATCTTCACACTCTCTCAAAATACGTTCTTCCATTTCTGGATCTCGGACATGTCAACAGCAACTCGCATCCGATCTCTTGACATGAAATGAACCGTTCTCGCAAAGTTGGCAGTGTAATCGTGGAAACATATTTTGATAGGCATTGTTCAAGTGGGGAAGCGTTCACGGTGCAACCTTAATGCTTTCTCCCGTTACAATTCGAAGCCTCTTACATCAAATCCATGTCTGCTTTCTCAGAGTAGGTAAATTGTTCCATCACGCAAAAATAACAGCGAAGAATCACTTCCAACAGAAAAATTCTAACTGAAATCTAATTAACAGTATAGAATCGTTTGTAGATCGCTCACTGCCATTTAAACTCAATAAAATTGTTTTGCAGACGATTGAATAGCGCTAACTAAATAAACTTTTACTATTCAATATTTTCTTCCCAAAATTTCATTATTTTAAACTGCGTCATTAAACGTTTTTATCGCCTGCTCTACAAAATTTATATAAATTAAGAGCTTTTAGTCATTTCATTGGCATTTTTTTCCCATTAAACCATTTTTTTATTTCTGACCCTATGTTGCTTTACAAAAAGCGCTTCTTTATGAGTATTTTACTTATCCTTAAAGTTTGGCCCTTGAATTCAGAAACACCCTGTATATTTGATGATTGTATACATTTTTGAATATTTTTACATCCTAATTAGCAATTTATCATAAATTAAATTAAATTTTTAATTCAATTATTCTAAAAGTAGTATTTAGCAGTGAGTTTGGTAAGTAATACACCTCATGATTAAAACGTGAAAAATAATTTTAAAAATTGTATTGTTTAATTATTAAATTAAGTTTTAATTTTTTATAACACTTATCAAAATAAGTTTTTATATACAATTAATAAATCCTAATCGTTAAAAATTTATTTAGGATTTTTTAAGTCATAAAAAACTATTTTTCCGAAGAAGCGGGGAGTAAATAACAAACAGAAAAACTGACATTAAGAGAAGAAATTTTGTCATCATAACAGCTTAGAAATTGTGGCATCTCTAAAAATTAGTGGATGTATATTAATAGGATTTGTTATAGTGGATGTTGTAAAAATAGAAAAGTGTTTATGTCCATATATATAAATATCTGTACTGAAAAAGGTATCTTTAGAATGACTTTTATTAGTAACCTTTAAATGAAAATATTAGACAGAATTTTTCCTTAATTTTTTTAAATGAATTGTTATGTAATTATTTTATTGTTGCACGATAATATAAATATCTAATGTTTTTATATAATATGTTATTATTTATATCTGCAATATTAGTACTAGCCGCCTTTGGCGACCAGTCGATTCGCTAATCTTAATGCTCTTTAAAAAATTAATAATTAAATATTTTATGTAATTCTTACTTAAATAGCTTCTTCATTAAAATATTTTAAAACTAAAATTTTGATAGTCATATAATTCACTCATAATATTATAAAAATATTCAGTCATAATGCGCATCTCTCTAATTTTGTGTTAGCTCCCGTAGAATTTATGCTTTAAATTAAAGTGGGAATTATTAATAAAATAATATTTTTTACTGAAAGAAAGCATTTTTTTAATAATATGATTACTGAAAACAGAGTCACTGAGCATTTAACCTTATGGGCACTAAAGAACATTTTTCTTAATTTACGTAATATCTCAAGAATTTGTCAACAAAATTTTCCCAGATTCATCATGAGCAGATCGATTAGTTAGCAATGTTTAATTTTAAATGCATCAAACACTAAGAAAATAAATAGAATTGTTTAAAATAATCGGTCGACTTAAAAAACCATGCACTTAAAACTACACTGGTGTGCAAAACTTAAGTAACAGGTATGTTTTTTGCAATAACTTCACGAGAAATCATCTGAGAGACATGAAATTCAGAAATGAGATACAGCATTTTGTTCTGAAAGAATGACGAAAGTATAGTTGCGCAGAAATGAATACAATGCATACAGTATGGAATCAAACAAAAAAAGGCTTTATTGAACTCATAGGCCAAAAACGGCCATATTGAACTCAATTACTGGGATGAAACCGTGTCCCGACCTCTCTCCAAATCAACTGGCGTTGGGAATCACTTGTAACATCACGGAAAGAGACCGTTTCGGTGGTACTGGAGTTGTCGTCTGGGGAGGCATTATGATGAACGAGCAGACTGAGCTCCACGTTTTCGACAGAGGTTCTGTAACTGGAGATCGCTATTGTCAGGAGGTGATCCTTCCCCATATGCGTCTGTTCCGAGGTGCCATTGGATCAGACTTCGTTTTTATGGATGACAATGCACGGCCACACAGGACTCATGCTGTTGAGGAGCTCCTGGAAAGTGAAGATATCACTCGAATGGATTGGCCAGCGTGCTCCCCTGATTTAAATCCGATAGAACATGTGTGCGATGCTTTGGGGAGACGCCTTGCGGCACGATTACATCCTCCTGGGAACACCCGACAACTTAAACAGATGCTGATTGAGGAATGGGCACTCTTACCTCAAGAACTGTTGGACAATCTGGTGCTGAGTATGGGCAGACGGTGCGAAGCAACCATTGCAGTAAGGGGAGGGCATATCCCATATTAAGGAACATCTGCTTGCTGTTCTTTCTCTTGGACAGACAATTATGTGTAACGATACTATGAGTTCAATAAAGCCTTTTTTTTGTTTGATTCCATACTGTATGCATTGTATTCATTTCTGCGCAACTATGCTTTCGTCATTCTTTCAGAACAAAAGGCTCTATCTCATTTCTGAATTTCATGTCTCTCAGATGATTTCTCTTGTAGTTATGGCAAAAAACATACCTGTTGCTTTAGTTTTGCACACCAGTGTATAAGCATATACAAAAAATATATAACTAACATAAATACAATTTAATTACAAGGCATACAACTAACCTAAAAATAATTTAAATCAAGAATCATCCG
This sequence comes from Argiope aurantia, assembly GCA_026543865.1. NCBI lineage: Eukaryota > Metazoa > Arthropoda > Arachnida > Araneae > Araneidae > Argiope > Argiope aurantia. The sequence goes on along the minus strand of JAPMOR010030701.1, from coordinate 9,451 downwards.
TTGATAATATTGTCAACAATCAGAACACAATGCGCATGCGTGAATTTTTAACGCCAGTTACGGTAACGCAAATGTGTAAATTTTTCTACGCCAGTTGGGGTATCACTATGCAGATTAGAATTTTTTAATTTCCTTTATTCTGTTTTATTTTAATTCAAAAGTACTTCATAATGAATCTGAAGGATCGAGTAATTAACAATGATTAATTTTAAATGCATCAAACATTAAGAAAATAAGCAGAATCGTTTGAAATAATCGGCCGAAAAATGTTAACCCTAGCCTCATTACTGTTGGGGGAAAAAACTGCAGCCTTCCTCATTTGGCGGTGGGGAAAAGGAAGAATTTTTGGCGGGAAAGTTAATTTATAATTAATAATTAAAGTTCTAATTAAAACACACACAAAAAAAGGACCCCAGGTGCACATTCCGGTCGTCCAAGGTATACATGTACCAAATTTGGTAGCTGTAGATAAAACGGTCTGGCCTGTATAGCGCCAACACACACACACACACACACATTGAGCTTTATTATAAGTGTAGATTATTCTTATTATTTATTTTTATATTATGTGTGAAATTAAATGATTTAGCAGCTACATTGGCGAACTGAAATAAATTGAAGATATGATACAATCTTATAGTATCTATATATAAGGAATTCTTTTTCACACACACATATTATTTGTAAATTTGATATGCATATACATAATAAGCATATGGTATTTATGTCTGTCGTTTATCATGCGTTTTCTTTAAGAAGCACAGAATCAAGTGACAGAATACACAACAAATGTCTTTCAAAACTATATTATTTTTTTATCAGCACTGAGCACAAAATATCTATAAAAAAAGTAACATTTTGAAGAAAAAAGAATATAGGGTGTTAACAATATATCAGAGATACAATAAACAAGAAAAGAAATTTGATATATAGTTTTGAAACCAGACTGTTTGAACTGAACGGTATTTTCTGTCAAAAACGTCATTGGAGCAACTGAGTATGGGAGTTCTTGTTCCTGGGTGAAAATAACGAGAGCAAAACGCAAAAAATCTAAATAAATGAAATTTAGTCATATCTTTACATTAAAACTGCAAATATATATAGTTAATGGAAATATGTCCAAAATGAATAGTCGATTTCTTTTATTATATAAGGAAGTTAAAGGCAGTTGTGCGTGTAAGGAAGTTAAATGCAAAAGTAAGGAAGTTAAATGCATTAGTATGTGAGTTAGCCGAAGAGAGAATATCCGTTTTATTAAGATAATGTAAAAGATAATTGTTATGACGTTAAACAATTATTGCTTATACACGAGATACTCACATTACACTTTGTAACAATTCAACTCTCTGTGTGTAGCTGGAAAAACTAAACTCTTGATTTTTAAGTTTGGACCTGTTGTTGTTGCGATTTTAAGTTTGAGAAAAACAAGAATTGCGTTTACGTTTGTGTGTAGAAGTCGTTTATTACAATAATTCACAATATATATGCAGTAAAACAGTAAAAAAATGTAATTACAATATCATTCAATAATAAGTAATTAATTTACAGTTCGAATGGATAACTTATTAAAAATGTTGCATCTTTCTTGCCGATTTCCAAACAAATTAATCCTTTTTTAGCTTCAAACACATTTAATTTTAAATCTCCTTCAAATGCTTGAATAAGTAATTTAATGAAACAGTATCCTCGAAATCAATTACGTTAAAATGTTCCTCTTTAATCTTTGTTCATTTGATGATGATCTTTTAATTGGTTTAAATGCTTACTTTTTTCATTAAAAATTCAGTTAATTGGGAGACTTTTCTCTAATTTCAAAATTCATTTCAATAATAAGAAAGGACAGAGTTTTCAGAGATTCCTTAGACTGTAAAATAAATTAAGATTTTTTGGTGCTGACAAAAAATTAATTGTCTCGACTACTTGTTCGAATGCAGCGAATACGGGATTTGAAAGGAAATTATCCAAGATTTATTGCTGATTTGTTTTCTTTAGTGAAAGGACATTAATAAGATATTGATTAATAAGTAAAAATTAAAGAGAATTAATTTTAAAAAATCTTTTAATTTACAGAAGAATGCAGGAGAAGAAATCGATAAAAATGATATACAATTGTTCATATAAATACTTATGTTTATATGGTGGTGATTAAAGATCACAATATTTTAGATTATTTTTAGATATTTTTGAACGTTATAAAAGTTGATGTAAGTTTTTAAAATCATTTCAGAAAAATTCCAAAGATTCTGAAATATTCTAGTAAAAAGTGGGCCATTGAGGAATGATCTTAAAAATTTTTGAATCCTATTACATTCTGGAAATTTCTAGAAAGTTTTACTTATTTTTTTATTTTTTAAGATTAATTATAGATAGACATGTTTCCTAAAGATTTCTAAATTTCAACTTTTAAGTCATTTAATATTATAAAACACTTTTGAATTGAATTTTCCAGACCATTTTGTATTTTTGACATGTTTTTAGAGATATTAGATAAAATCTCGTAAAATCTGATAATTCAGTTGAGTTTGAAATATAAAACTATATTTCTTGTGAGGAAAATTTCGGATGATATTATTATTGAAATGAGTATAAATTTTAAAACAGTTGTTTGCATTTTAAAATAACGTAAGTTTATGATCACAAATGGCAAATAAACAAAACACAATTTTAATGGCAACTTTCAGGAAATAAATCCATTATAAAATTTATCAAACGCATAATAAATGAATAAATGCATTTTTATAAAATAAATTCAGCAACAAAACCTAATTTCTTTGAAGCAAATTTTATAATGCTTAGCAAACTAAGATTCAAATTAGTTTTAAAAATCAGGAATCTAGTCTTATCTTGTCTTGAATTATCTTGAACGGTAAATTTAGTGATATTTAGCAATTGAATCATCGTATTCTTTTAGGATAACTTGTCACTCCAAAATCCGATTTTAATTAAAATTTGCCGCTTTTTCCACAAAAATTTTATTTCAAAATCAACTTTATACAAAATGACAGTTTCCACAACAACGTTTCAAATCATGCCATTTTTCATCCATCATTTGAAACGAGAAGCATCATCACTCATGATTATCTGTAGCTCAACTTCTTACAAATAGGAGCGGTTCATGCATTTAGTTAAGTTCTATAACCTAATCAAAATTTCTCTTTGGTAGCTTTCGGAATAAATAAAAATTACCTTTTTTATTAATTTGAATAATTTAAATATTAGGCAATACTTAGATCATTTAAAAGATAACAATAAGATTTTTGACTCTGTAAATAAATGTTAGCAAAAAATTACTAGCCTTAATAATGTGAATTAAAAATAAAATTTAGAAATAAAGGATTTCAATTATTTTTCTCACATTCCTTAACCTTGTTAATAAGGATTTACTTACCATTGGATATATAATGATAAAAAATCATTGAATTATAAAGTTAAAATACAGGAGATATTTTCATAAGGATGTTATTTTCATATTTAGTGATAAAAAAATTACAAAAAATATTTTATTAATAATTATATTTTACTTTTTATTTTTATATAGTCAATTCAGGCTAAGAAAAAAATTTAGCAGCAGAAACCTTCTGTTTAATTTTTCTAAGTCACTGGAAAGAAAGAAAGAAAGTGTCATATTTCCGACAATACGTTCCACTCTTGCAAACTCTGAAATGCAACGAGTGTCCAGTTTTAACCTGTCTCATTTCTAGGATCACTCAGATACTTTCAACAATCTCTGAAAGGAAACCCGAGTTCTCTTTTAAAAGTAAGACGAATTCTACGGTCCTCTCAAAAACCACAATGACGACCGGGTTTTTAAGGGAGTAAATATATAAGAGAGTGGTTAATATATTCCCCACTTAGGTGATTAGATTGTATTAAGGGAATGCATGCTTAAACATTCTTTGAGAATCGATTGAAAATCTCATTGTCCTCCAATTCATCTAGCTGTGCTTCTCTCACGAACAAAGCACGTATTGTATTCAATTACACTTAACGAAAGGAAAAAGAAATTTCGCCGTGGTATCCAGTGTTTCGGGCGCCTTCCGTAGTTTCGTTGAAACGTGTTGGAACATTTAGGGCTTTTTATTGACGTTGGAGGTATTACCCAAATATTTAGATTGTATACAAGCATTCATTTTTTCTTTGCTAGCTTATGCTGTTAAACATAAAAGTTTCGATATTATGTATGCAGACGATGAAGTATAGAGGAAAACACTTTCTTTGTTATTCTACTACTTTAAAAATAGTTATTTTCCTGCTTAAATGCTGTTCTGTAATTCTGTTATGTTATATGTAAAGTTAGAGCTTTATAGATACATTTAAAATAGTTAATATTCTTAATAGATTATTTATTCGTATTATAGAACATATAAAGTTTCATAAAATATTATAATTTTTATCGAATGTATTCAAAAGAATCTCACTTTTCTGCTAAAAAACGAGCAGTAAAAAATTAGGAAGCATTGTTCTTATGCTTTCGTGTAACTTATTTTTCTCAAAGTTTTTACATGTTATGTGCTTAGAGTTATCATTTTATGACTACATATATTGTGAATATATTTTTTTTTAATTTTAAAAAAATATTTTAATAAAAAATTTTAATTTTTCCATGGACGAAGTAGGCCACAAAAAAATACGGGAATAACATATGCATGGTTTAAATGCTTAGAGCTCATTACTTGGGATTTTCCTTTTTCCTGGTTACTTAAATGAACAGGTAATTTATAAAAAGCTATTTGAAAAAATTAAAAAAAATATTTTAACAATCTACCTTGTAAACTCTTTTTAAAAATAAAAATGTAATTTTTGAAATAAATAAGCCGAATTAACTTTTTATGAAAGAAAAAAAAATGTTTTCTTTCTACTTTTTAAATTCACTTTTTTTTATCATTTAATCCTCAAAGAAGATGTAATTAAATGACATGTAAAGTAAATGTTTTCATTGTAATTGTTTCTTATTTTAATCTGCAAAAACAAGATTCTTTTTTAAACCCTTATTTTTTCAAAATGTTTTTAGTTGTTATACGTTTTTCGTATTTATTTCAAAATGCTTCTTACGGTTAATCTTAGATAATCTCACTCACCTTATTTAATGCGCATTTTTTAACTAGTGAATTTTCAAACTGTTAGTCAACAACTTAAATAGGTCAAAAACATTTAATCGGTTCCTTCTTTTAGATTTAATAAATATTGTAAATAATAATAATAAAAATCACGTTGAATTACTAAAATTTGGTCAAAAGTATGAAAAAGTGAATTTTTACATATTTTTTAATTAATAATATTTAAATGTTTTATTCTTTTTCCAATATTTCTTGGCTACAGTCTGCGAATGATGAAATAGTAATGTGAAACTTTTTCTCATGAAAAATTATTGCGTGAATCATAATTGCCAATAAAATTATAAATATAATTATAAAATTATATATATATATATATATATATAAAATTATAAAAATAAAATTATAAATAAAATTGCCAATAAAAATAACTAATTATTTTTAATTGCCTGAATGATAAAAACTTAACAAGTTAAAAAAATTTAGAGATGAAAATTATGTACGAAAACATTCATAAAATTTTAGAATTGCACTATTCTGGAATTATGACATATTCTTATCACCAAGTTCATAAAATTTTGTATATTTTTTTACGCAGGTTGGCATAACTTCTAACCAAAAGTTCAAATGAAACAAAAAATCTGGATGAACTCGTTTGCTTCTTATATTATAATTAAGAGTTTTCATTCGTTCATTAATTATTAATTAATCAATAAGTTTAAAAATTAATTTCATTTAAAAAGTTTAATGAATCCTTCTACATAAAGCCATCGCAATTCGTAAAATATATCAATACACCATTATTGGGAATAAATAATCACTTAAAGAATTAAAAAAAACTATACTTTTTAATTAAATTATTTCATGAAAGTTCAAAAGTTAGAGATAGTTTAGGAGTCAAATTGATACAGAAAAAAAGACCCGGAACATACATATTTTTTGCTATAAAGTCCATACCATATGAATTCAAAGTTAGATGCACTAAAAGGTATCTTAGTATTTCTGCAAAGACAAATGTTAATCATGTTAAATTCGGAGAAAATAAGCTTGAGAAAATTTTAAACTAAATACTATTTGGCATTAATATAATTACATAATGTTCTTGCAGATTTAGATAATATTGCCAACATTAATAACAATGACATTGAAGACTCAAAATGCAATAATTAATCTCAGTTGAAAATATCCTTATCTAAATTGACAAAGCAGCTCTTTCAGAATTCTTTTTTTATTTTTGTATGATTTGTATAAGTATGCCTTCTTCATACATTTATATCTGCAATTTACTTCGTCGATATAGTTTATTTGGCATGCACATTCAGACATTATGATAACCGATTTACGAGATAAAGGAAAATCATTCTATTTTCATTCAGAATTCCAATTCAGATAAAGAATGGACAAATATTTCTTCTTATATTTTTATCAGAAATATTTTTCATCTACAAATCGTGTGCTTTTATATTTAAATTCTTGAAAACCGAATAACAATACATAAAATATTTCAAAGATAAAATAAATTCTCAAATTCTTACGATAATATCAGAAAATAGTTCTAAATTTTATATTATCAGAGAAAGCAGATAAGATAACAGTATTAAATAACAAAAATAAATTATTTCTCAGACTATTTATTTGTGTTTTATTTTGTGTCTGAGAACTTTAACTATTTTTTCTAGGAAAATGTACACACAATACAAAATCGTTTCGTGGGTTAAACGATGAAAAGTCTAGAAGACCCAGTAACAACAACAATAACAAAAAAAGATGCAATATTCTGTAAGAAAATATTATAAAAGTGTTACAAAACACAGACGAGGTGAAGATAATATAATACTTGCATAAGCAACAGCAACAATCGAAATTAAGTAATTGAAGCAGTACAAAGTGTAGAGCGAGAATTTTCTGGAGAGGCTTTGTTGAACTACTTGCTTGTTTTCAAATCAACTCTTTCTTACCACACGACTGATTGATTACGATTTTGTCTGTCGGCTTATTATAATTTCTGTCACAAGGGAAAGAAGGTTCTAGAAGAATACTGTGTCTTCGCCCCTGATAGAGTAATCATTAAGATTCTCAAATATTCTGGATCTTAAATTTTTGTCATCAAATTCTGTAGTTCCAATCAAGTTGCCAAATGATCGCCAAATTTGTCACCAAGGACGGGAATCATTGATCAAGTGTCCATTTAGTATGCGATTGAACTGTCAGTAACACTCTCTTCCTTTTTATGAAACTAATTGTTCAGGGAAGTAATATTACACAATCATAACCACGTTATGTTTCAGTTAACTGTAGGTTCTATCATAAAACTGATTTAATGATATTCGTATTATTTATTTATAGTAAGTAATATTTTCAATACGGAAATGGAGTTGGATTTCATTTATAACTTTAAATAAAATTCTCAATCGTAAATGAATTTAAAGCATTCGGAAAATGACTCATTTTTCATTTCAGAGTATTGTTTAAATAAGCATATTATACTTAACTGCTTAAATAAGTATAATATTAGCATACATACCGAAACTGCCGAAAGTGGTCCGTTAAAGATATAACGATATTTAAATTATTTTTTTCAAATTATAGATTTATTCATTCTCACTTGTATTTCAAAACAAAATATTAAAAGATTAATTTATTTATTCATTAATTTTAATAATTTATTTATTCATTTTACGATTTATGTTATTATAAAGATGAATATGTGTTTATTTGTGTGTATTGGTACTTTACAACGTAGACCGTTTAATTTATAGCGATAGAACTTAGCACATATATACTTTAGAATATGGAAATGTGTACTTTGAACCAATTTTTTTAAAAATTCTATTGACTTTAGTTAGTTAAAAATAAAACGAAATATTAACACTTTCCCATCATAACGTCCGAAAATATTATGGAATAAAAATAAATATTACATCATCTTATAATTCAAAAAATAAAATACCTTTTCAATAAAACCAATTTTTAAAATATATAAATTTCTTGTATTTTAATATGTTATTATTCCAAAAATCTTCTATTTTAATAAGTTTTTATTAAAATATTTTAATCATATTTTCCAAAAACCTAAGTTCTTTCTTGTTTTGAACGTTTATTTCGGAAAAATATAAAAATTGGAATTAAACTGCCCGAGCATAGTACGTTTGCATGGGAAAAACGTGCTGTCATTACTTTGAAGAAAGGTCAAATAAAAAAATTAAATTACGTCTTACTGGAAACTAAACCTAGAAAAGTGTAATTTTCAACACGTGTTGGCAAGAATTGAAATAAACATGAAACATGATGTTTTTCAAAAAGATAAGATCAAGGAAAAAAGTTTTTGTTAATTTTAACATATCTACATTAAATCAATAATTCTGTAGTATTTAATGTAAACAAAGTATTATATATATATAACAGATATATCTATATCTATATATATATATAGATAGATAAAGTACAAATAAAGAAGCATTTTTTGTATAGCAATATGGAGTCAGAGACGAAAAGTCTAAGCGAAAAAAAAGTGCTGAAGAAATACAGAGATTTTTTTTTACACAATATTTTTAGAGCAGACGATATACAAGTTTAATGACGCAGCATAAATAAAGATAAAATTTTGGGAAGAAGAATATTGAATAGTCATGGAGGTTTATTTAGTTTGTTTTGCAGACGATTTGATAATGCAGTTTTATTGAGTTTGAATGGCAATACTCGAGTTTCACGCAATTCTTTTTTGTTAGAGAATATTTTTGCCTGTAGGTTCGATTTACACTCTCTGAGAATACACCTTGAGTTTAGTTAGTTATTTTTTTTTAATTATTATTATTTCTGCTAACAATTTTCATTTCCGAACCCATATTGATTTACCGAATATGCTTCATTATATGTGATTTAGCTATTCTTAAAATTTGGCCCAAGAATTCAGTGATTATCCTGTATTCACTGGTTATCCACTCTATCCAGGTGAAAACAGTTAATTCGCCAACAGTTAGCATTAGGCATGGATATCTAAGAGGAAAAACATTTAAATTAGATATAATAAAGAATACTATTTTATGCAGTTTAAGTCAATAAATGCTCTCATGAATTACGAATTTTTTTATATTTATATACAGATCCTTGGTTCTTTTAGTCTTACTACTAAAATATTTTTGACGCAATAGTGTTTTAAATAAAAATAAATTTTCTTCTCTCTATTGTGATTAAAACTGAAGGAATTATAAAAGTTTGCATATTATTATCTTAAAAAAGTGTGATCCATTGATCGTCTGAAAGCAGATACGCCAATCAGGATCGGAGCTTTCCAAAGACTGATAGGACGAAAAATAAAGAAACTATTAATTGTTTTAAAAAATAATAATCAAAACTTCATTATTTGTTCAGATTTATTCAAAGAAGAGGATTTTTTT
>JAPMOR010030693.1:0-17392 GCA_026543865.1 Argiope aurantia | reverse complement strand
AACCGATGATGGATAATGTGTGGAAGGGAGAGATGGATAATGTGTGGGATGGTCACAAATCCGGTGACGGATAATGTGTGGAAGGGAATTACTGGTAATGTGAGAGATGGTCACAAATTCGATGACGGATAATGTGTGGAAGGGAATTACGGGTAATGTGAGAGATGGTCACAAATTCGATGACGGATAACGTGTGGAAGGGAATTACGGGTAATGTGAGGGATGGTCACAAATTCGATGACGGATAACGTGTGGAAGGGAATTACGGGTAATGTGAGGGATGGTCACAAATTCGATGACGGATAATGTGTGGAAGGGAATTACGGGTAATGTGAGGAATCGTCACAAATTTGATGACGGATAATGTGTGGGATGGTCACAAATCCGATGACGGAAAGTACCTCTAGGTGAAAAACATTGCGTAGGTATCAAATACGAGTAAACATTTTTCTTAAATCACATTATCCGTATTATTTAATATTTACGATAGTCAAATAATTCAAGCTCTACTGTGTGATGCAGTCCAAAGTTAAGAATTTTGATACAATTAATTCATAGCAATAATTTCCAGGATATCAGGAAAATATCTTAATTTTACTTTTTCTCTGCAACATATTTCATCAAAAATTCTGTTACAACTTAAAAATTCATGTTCAAAAATAATTAATTTTGTTAATTTTCTTCCTCGAAACAATGTAAGGAAAACTCATTCTGATCTTTCAAAGATTTTTATGTATCTGCAAAAATCCATTCATATGATAAACAGTTAAATGTGTGGTTTAAAAATATGTAAGAGCAAATTTGTTTTCAGTTCAAACACGTTAAACTTTTCAAAATAAGATTTTACCGTAAGATAATTGTCATATAATTATCTAAGATCATCATATTTCATCACGGATTTGAATACAGCTTAGAAATCCACATATAAAAATGATTAATTTCGTGAATTTCCTTTGTCGAAAAGAATGAAAAAAAACTCATTCTAATCTTTCCCAAATTTTTATATATATGCATAAATTTATTCATATAAGCAACAGTTAATTCATGTAAGTAACAGTTAAATGTATAGTTCCAAAATAAGTAAGAACAAATTTCTTTAGTACAAACTCGTTAACTTTTCCAAACTAAGATAATTTCCTGAGGAATCCGATTTCAGCAAACCTCATTAAACTGATTACACAGAGCAAACTTTTCTGAAGGCGAGGAAAAATGCGAGAAGCACTGTCATAATATGCTTTCTAATTCCTAGCAGGCAGAATACTAAAACAAGTTTAAATGCAGACAAGTATGCTGAAGCTTTTAATTCGCTTAAATATCTTGTTTGCTTGTGTAAAATATTTAATGCGAAATGATCTAGTAAATCGAACAATCCTTACAACTACCAACGATGAATATTTAATGCCACATATATGAAGCGAAATTTCGAAACATCATTTCGCAACTTTTTTTTTTCCTGCTGTACACAGTTTGCAGAGATTTTGAAGAAATGTGAACATCGATTTGGTATTAGATGATTGTGTTATATGAGATGCTCACTTTATGCATTGCTTATTTTATTTTGTTTTTTGTTTTCATTCTTTTAGATTAATTGGTATTTGAATCTTTCCTATCATTCTTGGATGTTATTGAGAAAAATCGCGTGCTTCGTTCAAAATTTAAGAATGAGAATGTAAAGAGATTAGAGTTGCCAAATGGTTTGCCAGCTGCAAATTTGTACAACTTAGATTTTTTTTGTGTGTGTGAAATACTATATTAGAAACTATCTAAATTTAAGTTCTTGACTATATTAATGCTTTGAATAAGGAAATCACCCTATTTTGTCATATAAGTTTTAAAAAGTTATTATAAAATATTTTTATATTATCCACATTAACAAATAATACCAGACATTAATTATGTTTCATATTTTAAGATTTTACCAAATTTTATTTTAAAAAATGAGTTTGCAAACTGTAGCAAGGATCGAATTTTCAATAGTTATTTAAAATAAGCTTTAGTAAGTAAGCTTAAAACACTGTAATTACTATTTTCCGATATAACAGTACACGCATATTTATTTGCCTATTAATATATGATGTGTAAGACATTAGATAGTGGAAATGAGGATAACACATTATGATTGCAGCCCAAGAATATTTTTAAAGATATTTTCCTAAATAACTATTAATTTTATAGCAATTTTAACACTTTGCTTACCACATGAATCTCATGTAATTCTCGCCTCTCTCTCTCTCTCTCTCTCTCTCTCTCTCTCTCTCTCATATATATATATATATATATATATATAATATTATAGATAAGATATTGCAATTGTAGAGAAATTCGAACTTAATATTTTGACAAATTTTTAGACCTCCCTGACTCCGTAAAACACATTTATGTAGTTATGCTTCTTTATCTGTGAATACACACACATAAAAACTCTTTTAGCTAGACAGATGAAGTTTGGTATATGGTGTCTTATAAAAATTTGTAAATTTTTAATATATTTTGTGTGAAATCTATTCAGATGAAATCCAATGGTCTGAATATAATTTAATACGGTATCTACAAAACAAAGAGAGCTGGACGATGAAATTTGTACAGAAATGTACCATATAAATTTAGTTTCCCGATACTTGTGTTATATCCTCGAAAAAATTGCCAATGATCACACACTAATAGGGTTTTTTCGTAACCAGTGTTCGCCAATGACATAAGGTTAAGAAATCGCATTTATTAGTGAATATGCCAAATTGTTATTTGTAGCTCAAATTCACATTAATAATTTTCCAATATCAAAATTTTAATAAATAGGATTACTTTTTTTTATTTCAATGGAATCTTTTATTTTAGTTCAAAGCATTATTATTTATACTCTAAAATTGTCATATCTTGCAGATTTTCTAAGGATTTTTGAAGTGACTTATATGGGCATCAAGTTAACAATCCCTTTTATCTTATGATTTATTATATATCTTTGCAATCGAATGTTAAGTATACTAACTTTAGCGATAGCTTCTCAAAACCGTTATTGTTTGAGAATAAGGTTTTATCGATGAATCGGTTTCCATCGGATTCATTAATCTTTAATTTTATTATTTTTTTGTTTTACTTTTCAATAATAATTAACTATTATTTGTATATAGAAATCTTAATTAGCACCCATTATATTTACATATTTATGTTCGTCTTTAAGATGGTATGGGAACAAAAAAGGGACCTTTTTTAAAAATCCGAAATACTTTTGTTTCCATATTAAAAAGGTAATTAGAACCATTTATACTTGTATATTTATGTTCGTTTCATTCCTTAAAATTTTATGGCAACGAAAAAGATATCCCTTAATATCGGTAATGGGGTTATTTTAATTATAATCAAGCAGGTGAAATTATTCATATAATTAATAAAACATATTAATTAATTGTATAGTTCTATCTATACACTATTCTCGAAAATTAAATGCACAAATTATCATTTGATTCAATCACTTCCACTTCTGTTCTAAAAAATTAAGAAATTGCATCAAGCAGAAAAAAAAAAATGTTCATAAAATTAATGAAACAAATCAATAAATTTCATAATGCTATCTATTCACAATGCTTAGAAATTAATTGCAATAAATTTCATTAGATTTAATCACTTCCGCTTCTGTTCCACAAAATTAAAGAAATGGCTTCAAGCAGAAAAAAATGTTTATATAATTAAAAAAATCAATCAATTAATTGCATAGTCAAATTGCATATTCAAAATGCTCGTTAACTAATTGCGATAAATTTAATTTGATTCACTTCCACTTCTTTTTCGCAAAATAAAGAAATTGCATCAAGAAGAAAAAAAAATGTTTATATAATTAATAAAACAAATCGGTTAATTAAATGCTGCTATCTATTCATAATGCTCGGAAGCTAATTGCAATAAATTTCATTTGATTTAATCCACTTCTGTTCCAAAACACTAAAGAGATTGCACCAAGCGGAAAAAGAATGTTCATAAAATTAATAAAACAAATCAATTAATTGCATAATGCTATCTACTCAATCTTCAGAAATTAAGTGTAATAATTTTCATTTGATTCAATCACTTCCACTTCTGTTCCACAAAGCTAAAGAATTGATATCAAGCAGGAAAAAATATTCCTATTATCAATAAAACAAATCAATTAATGAATAGTGTTACCTATTGCGAATGCTAGGAAACTAAATTGCAATAAATTCTATTTGATTCAATCTCTTCCACCTCTGTTCCCCAAAACTAAAGCAGCTCCGTCATATTCGGAGTTGCCTTATTCAAATGAAGTCCACCAACTTAAATCCAGCGTTCGTATTGCTGCGGATAACTGTCCTTCCATGCTTTCTCGAGAACAATACAAAATTTATGCTACAGCTGTCGATCCCCGCCACATTGTTCGTGATACGAGGGGATTTAAGTCTGTCATTGTGACGAGAACTTTCTGCAACATCTGGCGAAAATTACAAGGAACTCATTAAGGGAATGCCAGAACTAAAAGGATTAGGTGAAGTCTTAAACATGTGCCCACTGTTTTAGTGGCCATCAGTGGAATGGAAGCTATGTGATGCCAAATGACCCAGCGATTCTCTACTAGGAACCTAATGTCCTGGCAGCAAAACAAGTATATTTTTATGAACCTGTTCGAAATATTCCGAGATGAAGGTAATTTGTGTAATCGCTTAGGAATGTAGCAATTAAAATTGTAACAATAAAGAACATGTGTATGTGTTGAATACTGATATGACGAAATCCTTCTGCCACTCGTTATGAACACCAAAATTTGAGTTCCGTATTCTCTTATCTATTATATTCGAAAAGATCTCTCTCTCTCTCTCTCTCTCTCTATATATATATATATATATATATATATATATATATATATGCCTCTTTCTTAGATTGGACTTGAATACAAAAATTTTGAGCATTCTTGAAGTTTCTAAGATTTCCTCTTAGATTTGATGTCGTTGCAATAATTTTAAAACTTCTTGGAGTTTATGAACAAATATATTTTGCCCTTTATGCAGATTTATTTGAATTTGATATATATTTCTTTTATTTTTCTGTACTTTTTTAGAATTCGGAAAGTTTAAAGCAAAAAATTATCTTGAAAGCAAGATATTTTGTGAGGAAAGATAATTCATTTCTCCATTATCATGTCATATTAAAATAAGATCCAATATTAACTATGACCACTTGCTGGTTAGTCACTTTACCTTGTTAAAACTCATTATACACTCCACTTATGTTAACGCAAGAAGAAAGTGAACTAATTTATATGTATGGTTATTAGTTGAAGAAAGAGATGGAATTTAAAGGTTTGTTTAAATTGAATGTGCGTTTTTTTTCCGTCATTTTTAGACTTTGAATAGGTTAAAACTCAAAATAATCTTGAAAAGATGATCTTCGTGAGGAAAGATCGTTTATCTCTCCACTGTCATATCATTTGTAAATAAGATTCGATATTAATTATGACCTCTTGTGGGAGTCACTTAACCTTTTCCAAATTGATACCCACCACATTATTGTTAATGAAATAAAACAATGAACAGATTTGTTTATATGGTTATTAGTTGTAGAGATATAGGAAATTAAAAGGTTTATTTAAATTTAATATAAATATATTTTTATTTCCGATCATTTTTAGATCGGAAATAAGCTCGGAACAATAAGAAATTAGATCGGAATAAAGCTCAAAATTATCTTGAAAGCAAGTTTTTTTTATGGTGAAAAATCATCATTCATTTTCTCCATTGCCGTGTTACATTTAAATAAGATCCGATATTAGCTATGACAAAATGTAAGAGGCACTTAACCTTGCCCAAACTTATATCCACCACACACTTGTTAATGAAACAAAACATTGAACTGATTTTTCTATTGGGTTATTAGTTGTAGAAAGAGATGGAATTGAAAAGTTTATTTAAATTTAATATGCATTTTTTTCATTTCCCTATCATTTTAGACTTCCCTATCATTTTTATAGCTCAAAATTATCTTTAAAGCAAGATCTTTAGTGAAGAAATATCGTTCATTTCTCCATTGCCATGTCATATTTAAATATCAACTACGACCACTTGTGATAATCACTTACCTTATCCAAACTCCTTATCCACCGGATATATGTTATGTCTGCAAAAAATGTGCCCTTCAGGGCCCCCATGAGGCGAGGAAGCAAAAAGAAATCCACATGTGCAAGATCAGGTGAGAATGGTGGATGTGCTAGGAGAGTTATACGGCATATGGCCAAGAAGCTGCGTACATGTATCGCAATATGGGGGCTAGTGTAGTCATGCAAAAGACTCCACTTACAAGTCCTGTAGAACTATGGGCGAAAACGTTGGATGCGTAGCAGTATACTATATTTCCTAATTTGTAACAAAACTTCATGTTAATTCGTTGCTTCCTTTCAATTTGATGCGAGTTTTCGCACACACGCTGTCCGACTGCCAGTAGCAGAATAATCTTCTTCAATTTTTTGCGCTAATTGCTACATGACGTCTCTCCATATGTCCCTCCCTGCGCATATGTCCGATCGCATTTCTCATTCAGGTTGCTTTTGAGGTATTCATCCATTCACCGAATTTTTAGATGCACTGTAGAGGTATATTATGGCTCTACAAATGTTAATGAAGATTAATCCAATAATTTCAGTGTAGCTAATGAAAATAAATTAAGAATTGCAGTGTAGCTAAAAATAATGAGTACGATGCTTCTATAAAATGCGGTTTATTGAACAATAAAAGGCATTGAGTAATAAAAGGCAATAAAAGGCATTGAAAGGGCATTGAGTCACCCCGCTTCCAAAGACATTGCATCTTGTTTGGTCTTCATTTCTGTTTTGCGGTTCATGAACCGCGTATTACATAAGGAGCAACCCTAGAATGAGAGTTCGCAAACTTGGCTCCTTGGTAGCAAAGTCTTAACAAGCACATTGTAGAATACATTGCATAAGACATAAAATGATACTACTACTACTTTCGCTACTTTCATAATAAATTTAACAATTTGTAGCTAATTAAAATCTAAACAAAAGCTAAGAATTAAAGCCAGTTGAATTTTCCCATTATGTCACAAAACCGTATTACTTTCAGTAATAGTGTTTTTAAATAATAGCTGAAAATTCCTTGCAATTATTTACAATATCCTATTACAATGGTTCATTTACATTATGGCATATTGGATTAGGTATTTAAATACGTATTATTTAACACTTGAAAGTAACAAATTATGGGAATAAAGTGCTTGAAATTATCGAATACCTATCTTGAAGAAAACACTCTTAAAGAAGCACTTTCATAACATGCTTCAACTCCCATGCGAGAAAGTTCGAGGAGAAATAAAAACAAGGATTTTTCACAATTATCAGTTATATAGAAATTTTGTTGAGCCCAAAAGAGTGCGATTAATTTTTATCATTCTTTCAAAAACGGGTAATTTAAATTGGTAGGGCGTTTTCTCTTTCCTGAACCCCCTTGAGATTTTCAGAGCTAGCTTTGGGTTAAAAGGGCTTTAGAAGAACGAAGGAAGAGGACTTTCAAATTCGCTGAAGCTGCAAAAAAGTATCAAAATTGATGATTCTAGAAGAAAGTCAAAATAAATGCGATAAGACCTGTTGTTTTTTTATTGCAGATGAAGCAGTTAAAAACAAAATAAAAAGGGAAAGAAAAGTTATATGCTATCTTTCCCTTCCCGGGATGGCATTTGGATTGCTTTCAAATATTCGTTTGCTGCAGATTTTTGTTTCCTTTTTCTACATAAATGGTTCAGTGTCGATCGTTTTTTAATGCATTTGGGCTTCTGAATCCAATTTATTTCGAAAAACGCTTATGAAGTTATTTTTTCTTATTAATTCTCGCGATGGAATTCTATATTTGAAAGTGTCTAGGATCAAATCTGGTGGATTTGATCCTAGATTGGCTTTTGCAACATATCAGAAATCTATTTATTATCAGGAGAATCAGATTTAGAATTTTTATAATTTCTTGCATTAGATTATTAAGCAATTCTTGACCTTAATAAATCTTCAAAACCGTTGTAAAACGATTCAATCAGATTACTAATTTATGGCATATCAGAAAAGATGCATTTAATTAAAAGCAGCAAAGTTAAAAATAAGTTAATTTATTTGAGGCTTGGCATTAAAATGCATTTATATCGAAATTACTATATACCTATTTAGTTTAGTGAAGTTATATTTAACGACCCATTTCAATACCTGTTTTTTCTTTTCCAAAATTAAGATAGGTTAGGGCTCTAATGGGTTAAATAAAGTATAAGTAGCTATATTCTGCTAATATAAAAACAAATTAAATATATTTGCAATTTCTTAGGTCGGACATATGTTTCAGTGGTCTTTTACAATGGGATACGTGTCCCATTGGGGTTGAGGTGACCATATAAAATACTGTGGATACGAGAAAAATGCACTAATATATGAATCTACTTTCGTACTTTCTTAAATATTAGGACATGCACATCAATAAATTCTACACTTATTAAAACCTTTGGGTGATTTAAAAATATCAGCGTGACATATATGTCCCGGATCCCAAAGTGTTAAGCAATTCAATAGTTATTCTAGAGAAAGCAATATGTTGAACCACATCCAAAGGACGAGGATGACGCATG
The DNA here is from genome assembly GCA_026543865.1 of Argiope aurantia. Classification (NCBI taxonomy): domain Eukaryota; kingdom Metazoa; phylum Arthropoda; class Arachnida; order Araneae; family Araneidae; genus Argiope; species Argiope aurantia. The sequence continues at coordinate 8,773 of JAPMOR010030693.1, read as the reverse complement.
AGCTTGTACGTCACAATAAAAAAAACCCCTAAACTATCGGTATTATGTTTGGTAGGAGATTTCGTTTTTAACACATTCTAGGTTCTCCTATATGGAAAATCCTCTGAGGCGTCAGGTTGCAAACCCGAAGCCCTCCAACTTCATAGCTGAGCATTTCAAATAGGGCTTGATACGCCATATCTTTAAACTGTTTTTTGATATTTTAAATGGCGTATATGACATCAATATTGTTAAACACTTTATATTTATAAGATTACCATAAGACTATTGAGGTCTCTATAAAAATCAATACTCCGTAAAAAGCTGACTAAATCTTTTAACGGGGGATTAAATAATATTAATGTACTGCATGATTTTTGACTTGTTGTTACAATATCTTAATATCACTTTCATTTATTTCAATTTTATTGAAATAAATCACTTTTTCGTAATGATGTAATTTAAGAATATACTTCAGCCAACATTACTTTCTAAATTATTAAGGTTGTATTATCGTCTTCGATATAATATCATTCCAATAAATAGCAGGTTGAATCATAAACATGTATATGCTCATTTAACAACTATTATGTAGCCAAACAATAATATACATCAAAATTACATTATTCGAATTAATTTGCACAGATGTAGAATTTCAAATACTACCAGAAAAGTAATGTTATTTTTCAGTATATGTTAATTAAATACAACGACGGAACTATAAATGTCTGTTAGGACTTGAATATGATCTTGATTAACAACAGACCAGAATGAACTCAAATCTATTAAATGTTTCTGAAACTAATCGATTTAAATGCATTATTTTTTAATCCTAATTCAAAGATTGGATGAAATATTTAGTTTGAAAGTTTTCTATTCTCTTAGTAATGCATATACGTGCTTAATTTTTAAATTCAGGATGAATCGGATTTAGCCTGAGAACCTCTGACATGAAACTTTTTGTTCGCCAATAGTTACATCCTTTCAAAAATATCAATATTTTAGCACTTTTGAAAATTTTCAACTGCATGGAGTCGCTTCTACATGCTATACTTCCAATTAACTAGATTCTTGTACGTCCTCTAAAAGTTAAAAAAATTAAAATATTTAATTGTAACCATTTTAATAATGAAATTCATTTCACAATTTTGTATATTAATGTATTAAAATTTCTTATAATAGTGTTCAACTGCATCAGTATTATTTCAGATTTTTATGTATTTTGTTAACAATGTCAAGGTTTTTTTTATTTTCATATTAAATTTTCTTCATGAATTGGTTATGAAAAAATAATATATAACATGGCATCCTCCTATCTCTACTTTTGCACAAATCATATATTTTACTTCCGTACATTTATTAATAATATTTTTTTCATATTATTTAGATTGTAAAATATGCGTCTGTTTGCTTATTCCTCAAACTTTTGTATTTCATCTTTTTATTCCCTTCGTTTTGCGTTATCTTGTTTTATGAAGATTTTTATAAAATTTCGTTTAACAAGATCTTATAAAATCTTCATTAAATAAGAGAACGCAAGGTTTTTATAAAATCTTCATAAAACAAATACTTAAAACATTTTAAATGTTTGTTTTAATGGTGGCACTACTTAAAACGTTTTAAGTATTTATTTTATAAAGATTTTATAAAAATCATTTTTATCATCTTTTGCATAGCATAATTTACTGAACATGCTTGTATGCAAAAAAGATAGTTTTTTTTTTAACTTTCTTGTTTTAGAAATAGACAAAAAAAAGTACTGTAATCATTGTGGTACCACTCGAGCTGGCTGTGGCTATACCTTATCTATTCTTCTTAATTTATATGTGAACCTACATTTTTATCATTGTAACTTTTTATTACCATAGATGGATAATTGATTCATAAATTAAAGTGTTGTTTTATACTTATTGGCACAAGGAATCCTTTCCCTTGAGAGTCAGAAAAAAAGAAAAATAATCCAATTATTTTCTTTCATATATATATTCACCAAGGTATTGTTAGCATAAATATTTTACTAGTACTCGAATATATTGTTAGTATTCGATTTAGGAATCAGTATTACAATAAGAACGTTAGTAGAATTTGTTAAATAGTTTCAGTGATAAATAACTAATAAGTACACATCGCCAACACTCTTGGCGAAATCTTGGCATCTTATGCATAACGGAGTTTGGTGATCTTGGCATAATCTGGAATACAGAATGTAAGCCTGAAGATATAACGATCGTGGCAGAAATATGGAGTTTTATACATAATGGAGTTTGGCGATCTTAGCGAAATCTGAAAATCGCCAATTAAATCCATTAATTCGTTGATTCTGCTGTAATATGAAAAATATGAAGTAAACCTAGAGAGAATAAAAATAAACAAATACCTTATTGAAATCACATACGCACAACAAATAACGTATAACTTCAATAAAGCAGAAAATCTTGAAATCCGCTTGTTCGAATGAAACAAATTTGTAGGTTCCTTTAATTGATATGTATGCATATTTTATATGATCATTAAATGATCATTTTATATGATCATTTATTAAAAATTGTTATATATTTGCATGAATCAAAATCATAATATTAATTAGTATGAATTCATATACATGTATTTAAGATAATATGACATACAATGAACAAGTAAGTGCTGACATTCATTATCGTTAACCAAAAAAGACATGAAAACTTTACAGCAAGAAGACTGCTCTTTTTCCAGGGAAAAAGAAGGAAATTCTACAATTGTGACTGCCAGATTTTTTTTTCTCCACTTTTGTAGCATATTCACAAAGCAATTTTTCAGAATAATGAGCCTTATTCTTTTTATTTTTACTTCCATTGACTTAATGATAATGCCAAGTATAGGAAGCAACATTGACAATTGGGGTTCGATATATTTCTATGTAATTAGCCTGTAGAACAACTATAAAAAGCAGTATTTCTATGATTTTATTCCGCTACACTTCTTTGAATCGCTTTTTTTTATCTACTTGTATTGTTAGCATTAGTATTCTTAAAAGAACTAGCACCTAAAAACTTTGCTACTCGCTTCCATCGAAAAAAGACAAAAAAATCTAAAAATAATATTTTCTTATAAATTTTTCTTGAAGTTACAATGAAAGAAACGATAAAATCTCTTTTTCATATTTTGAATCTCCTCATTGCTACACATCGAGTAAAAATTGAGTTTTTTATTACGGGTTTCGCTTGAAATAAGAATCGTTTGGTTCAAAAATGGAAAGAAAAATTAGACGTATGTTTTTATATTCAATAAAAAAATTCTTTGAATTTCCATTTCTTTGTTCTTATTTTCCGTCAAAATTAAAACTGGTTTTTACAATTTCCTTTTCCATTTTTAAACCAGTTTTTGCATCTTTCATTAGTTTTATATGGACCAAATTATGCTTTAATATTTCAAAATTGGGATTAATTTTAAACCGAATCTCTGCTGATTTTGTATACCTGATTTTACGTATTTTGCATTAAATTATCTTATATGTATATATTAAAAATCGTATCGTTCACACACATATAAATAACATTAAATGAAACAACTTAATTAAAAGATTCTTTGTTTGAATTAGGAATTTTTAGTTAATATTGAAGGGAAAAATGATTTTACTTTAAAACTACTTTTAAATGAAGCACAATTATTTTTTATTTAAAATATTATAAAAAATGGGATATATCTTAGATAAAAAATTAATTTCAATAATTTTCCATAATAAATACTATCTTTGGTATCTAAGCTGCTCAGATAATTTAAAATGAAATTAGAAAATCACTAAGTATTTAAGTTCACCAGTGTGCAAAAATATCATTGAAATGTTTTTAACAAAATAGGAAATTGGTCTAGAAAGAGTAAATAAAACAAATTTTTTGGTTTTATTTAGAATTTTGAGAAATTTATGACTTTATATCATTTGATAAATATTAATTTTAAATAAATTATCTTGCGAAAGAATAATCGCATAATTTTGGCACCTTTTTTTCTAATCTTTGTTTAATATATTATGAATAGTCTAGTTATTTTCCCTTTATTTCTATCAATAGTGTTTATTATAGTTTCAAATTTACTTATGCCATGGTTATTTCAATGTAAATGGTAGTATTTATCTTGAAAAAGTATTTTTCTTCTGCTTATTTCCAAACACATTTTTTTATAATTAAAAATAACTGTAATATCAGATTATAAGATACATTTTTTCAAAACGCTCTAAAAATGTTAATATAACATCTATACATTTAAAATTAAAATTTTTGATCATATTATTTTATATGTCATATTTTGATCATATTTTTTATATATATCATATTTGGATTATATTATTTGATATATCATATTTGGATCATATTATTTGATATAATATTCTGATCATATTATTAACACATTTTGGATAAAATATTGATCATATTATAAAAGTTAATATTAAACTCAAAATTTTTAATATTAAACTCAAAATAAATGCTTTATCTTTTTATATTCTTTATGTATCTATTTTATCTTTTTCTTTTGTACTCATAATAAAATAACACAATCCAAGTTATATTATGGATAAGAAAATTATTTGCATAATCTCATGTCAGGAATTCTTTAACAGAAAACAAACTCATCCAAAATATTGCCAAAGGAAAATGCAGATCTTGGAGAGGTTTATACATAACTCATTCCCTTATGCTCCATAATCTGATTATTTATTTATTTATTTAGATGATGCAACGTCTAAAATAAAACTAAAGATAAATTCTAAATGTATTCAGGATTATTTCACTTGAGAAGATTACTACAGTTTCCATTTATAGAGATAATTTCGATTATGAATAAAAGCACTGCTATATTATTATACATTCGAAGAAGATTTCTTCACAATTAGGATGCATATTTATTCACGTATTGAAAATGCACCTGGAAATTACCTTAAGAAAAATTGTATTCATTCAAGCATCATTATAAGAATGCATAAAATATTCTTACTTAAAGAAATCCGGTTTTCTTTGACTTTCATTGAAAGAGTATTTTGAAAAGGATCCGTAACTGGGTATGAAATAAAGTAGCTTATTATAAATGTTTCCTCATTGCGTTCAAAATAAATTCAGTATTTGCTTGGATAGCCAGTTAGGTTCTGTGTCTTTAGAAGATTACTATTCAGATATAAGCAGATTTAGAATCGATTTCTTTATATTGCAAATTATGTTCCATAAATATTTTCTTCAATGGTAGACAAAGTGGTCATAAAGCGAATACAAAGTGATGAATATTTATTTATTTTATTCTTCAAAAAATTTTAATGTTTATGCTAAAATAAAATTTCTTCTCATGTAAATTTAAAATAAATTTGATTTCTAGTAACAAATGATTTTATTCATTATGCAGATAAATGTCGTGAATCGTAGCAAATATTTGGAATGTTATCTTTTACATTATTAATTGATTTTCTTTAAACTCTTCGAATATCATTTTGAAAAGAATTCTTAGTTTTGAAAAATGTTTACACAAAGAGTACTCAGCTACCTTAACCTTAATGTCTCTCTGAGAAGCTGATGTCTAATACAGACATTTTTAACAAGTAATAGGTTAAATTATTGAATAGACAATAAAATCATACCAATAGACAATAAAATAGACAAGCATAATTAATTTCCTTTTTCCAGAGATTCGTCAAAATGATTCTTCTGTATTTCTTTGCATGCAAATGTAAAATAAATTTAATTTCTACCCTCAATTGATTTTCTTGAACATGTAGATAAATGTTGTGATGCGCAAGCAATGGTTTGCAATTTTTCTTTTACAATTTTAATTGACTTTCTTGAAGCTGTTCAATTATCGCTTGAAAAGAATTTTTAATTTTGAAATATGCTTATATAAAGAGTACTCTGCCCCGAACGTTGATATCGCTCTGAGAAGCTGATGTCTAATACAGGCAGTTTTATCAAATAGTTGGTAAAACTATTGAATCAACCGTAAAATATGAATGTGATGCATAATCAATCTCCTGTTTTCGGAGAGTCTTCAAAAAGATTCTTCTTTATTTCTTTGAAAGGAAATTTAAAATAAATTTGATTTCCTGCCTCAAATGATTTTATTCTATGAATATGTAGATAAATGTTGCAATGCGTAAGCAAATAATCACGATTTTTTTCTTTTATAATTTTAATTGATTTTTCTTAAAGCTATTCAAATATCGTTCGAAAAGAATTTTTAGTTTTGAAATATCTTTATATAAAGAGTATTCAGCTACTCGGACGTTAATATCGCTATGAAAAGCTGATGTCTAATACATGCAGTTTTAATATCGTACTAAATATAGTTTAATATAATTACTAAAACTATAGAATCGAACATAAATATGAATTTGAACAATCGGCAAACTCCTGTTCTCGGATATTCCTCGAAGTGACCGAACGATATTATATTTTGTTATTTCCTAAACTAACGACTTTTTATACTAATAGTCTACATATATATTTTTTTACAGATTATATGATTTGAACTATTAATCTTTATCTCAAATCCCGAAGAAGAGTTGAGACGAATTATGACTGAATTGATTACTGAAATTCTTAATTCGGTTCGCCTGCGAATATTCATATTGAATTTATAATTATAAGCTTAAAGTTAATGAGTCAACTTTAGAAGTAAACCTTTGCACAGAGATGGTTGAAAAACATGCGATAATTACGTCTTGGACTGACACAAAGTTTGGAAATTTTAGTAAAATTAAATACATATTGATAACAATAAAAAAAAGGAAAACTCGCCTATTCAAAAGAACAGAAAGATTAGTAAAAAATGCTTCTTGGAAATCAGTAAAATAAGTGTTAGTTGGTGCTTTTTTAAAATAATCATATTAAGCAATGATGGATTTTGAGAAGCCTAGTCGTAATAAGTACATTCGGTAACTTCTCTGAATATGCAGTCCTTTATAAACAACAAGCAAATGTCTGCTAAAGGTTCTAAGAATGAATAAATAATATTATTTTTCGTAAAGCTATATTGTCATAATTTATTTTTATATATGAATTTGTGACTGTTATATTATTCGTAATTCAATGTTTTTGCATATTTTATGGTATAAATGGTATGAAATAAAACTCATGGTGAACTGAAATGTCTAAGTGAATGCCTATATTAACTGTTCCCATATCTCAATGATTCAAACTATTAAAGAAGTTGCTACTTAAGGAATAATGTTTTTTGGCATTCTAATTTTTTTTTCTTGATCGATAATTCTAAAACGTTTCAAAATTTTCTGTATCCAAACATTTACAACAACATTAGTGTGTGTCCTGGTATATCTATAAATATATACTATATATGAGCGTGAGCGAATAGATCATGCTATTAATAATTTTTTTGAAATAAAAGTTTTGAAATTAAAAAATCATTTTCCTATTTAAAAAAAAACATTTTTACTAAAAAATATCCGATTTATGCCATTTGCATAAAGTAATGGGCATGATATTTGATGTGCAAAAGAAACAAATAAAATGTATGACAGTTTCATTTTAAATAAATTTCATTTTATCATTTTAAATTAAAATAAAAATTTGACGAATCGAACTCTTGCTATATTTCTCCTCCTGTATTTAAGAGTAATTAAATCGAATTAAATATCTATAAAGAATATCAGTTTAATTAAAATTATCAATTTTACATTACCCATTACAAAAAGTAGTAACCATCCAATACTAACAATAAAATTGATAAATTAAAAATATATTACATAGATTTTAATTGAAAATATATTGCTTTTCCATGTATAAAGAATTCCCTTTTCTTATAGAAAGATAATGTATTAATTTTTTTTTTGTAATATAAAATTTATTTAGAGAATATTCAGCAACATCATGTTAGAGTTTTAAAATAGTTAATTTTTCATTTTAATTTTAAATAAATTAAATAATGCCATAATTAAGAAATTTACCGCAAAGATTTTTATTATTTTTTTCTATTAAGAGAAACTTTTATTTATACATCCCATTTTCCGTGGAAATTTGAATCAAGAAAGTAATTATGTCTTAGAGAATCCCTGGAAAAGAAAAGAAAAATTAATTAAAAAACTTTAATTAATATTATGGAATTATTCTCTTTCTCTTCACACACTCTTTATTACTATAGGAATATTATTAAAAACATAATTCGAAAATAAGTCATTAATAATGTTTAAATTAATTTTTTGGTATCAATTTTTTGTAGTTTGTAAAATATTAGTATTTTTATGAAATACAAAGTAAACCCATGCTCCAAAAAAGAAGAACTTGCAATATACAATTTTATTGATTTTTGATATCTCGTATATGTAGTATAGAGATAATATAATAAGCGTCAAAAAATTTGAATTCGAGATTTGACGAATTTCCAAGTTTTAAACTTCCCTGAGATCGAAAAACACATTTTTGGAAAATGCCTGTATGTTTGCTTTTCTGATAACTTAAAAATGTTTTGAGCTAGATGATTGAAATTTGGTATACGGTCTTTACATAAAGTTTTCAGATGTCTGTCAAATTTTTAGTAAAATCTGATAAGAGGAAGTTTGGCTGTAAGAATATACGTTAACACCATAGTTGTAAAACGATAAGAGTTAATTAGATAAAATTCTATACACATATTTAGCTTCTATAGTGTAAAAAACATGTAAATGCGGCAATTCAAAAATGCCAAGACCCAAATATACCACATATGGTATGATACTTTTTGATTATACTTGCAATTTTGTGTCAAATTTTTGTTTGAATCGGTTGAAAAAAACATATATAAAACACAAAATCGATGTTTGGAAACTATTAACGCATACCAAGGA
>JAPMOR010030685.1:299069-350694 GCA_026543865.1 Argiope aurantia | reverse complement strand
AATCACTCGGTATTTAAGTCTTATGTTAACTACAAAATATTTTTCATAGTTTATGTAATATCTCAAACAATAATTCAACAAAAATTTCTGAGATTCAGTATAAAATTCAGTTTTTAGTTTTGCTTTCAAATGGATTGAAATGAAATCAATGATAATATTTTGTTCCTGCTTATAAATATATTTCAAAAATTATGAAGTCTGAATTTAATGCAGTAAGGTATCATATTCTGATAAATATTCTGGACACACCAAATTTTAAATAAATGAATGAATGTTTCTATTTTCCACGATCAACTAAGATTTATTTATGAAGTTTTAAATGTTAAAAATTTAGAAAAACTCACCATTTTCATAATCTTAGGCCAATTAATCTTGAGAAACCTGCGCGCTGATTGACGTATTTTCTTTGAAGCGATCGATAGAAAATCTAAAATTATCCTTTTTTTTATTGAATAGTGATATTCAAATCTTCATAAATCAGTCAGTTTAAGTGATTGGAAATTAACTCTTAAAAGTCAGTGATTTAGTTGATTGGAAATTAACTCTATGATCACCATAAAATCTGTGCTTTCTCTTGTTGTGTATGCATTCTCCTTAATATCCTCACGAATAAAACATCACATACAAAAGTACTACTTAGAGCAAACACATCAAAAGTAAACATAACATTTCAATAGTTGCCAAAAACAAAAGAGAGAAAAATGCAATTAATAAGCAGACGATATTTAGAAAAGTACAGATATTTAGACTGGAAAATGAAATTATCTGAAATTAAAAACACGCGCAGACGATATTTACAAAAGTAAAAATATTCAAACCTGAAAAGGAAAATATATTAGTTATTCCATCAATAAATGCCATAAGTTTGTTCATATCTTCATTATTTTATGAGTCATTAAACGTAAAAATAGGTCAGGGACTAAATAAACACCCTGTATAGAGAGTGTAAAAGATCATAAAATAATTTTGTTTGAATTTATTTTTTAGAAAAAATAATATTTCATATTTGTTTCATTTCCTACAGACACGTGCCGAAAATTATATTTTTACAGATTTCATTTCCAAAACGATTTAATTTATTTTCAGTTAGAGCTTTAATCAATATGATGGCAACACTTTGAAAAAAGCTATTTTTTTCCCATGAATGCGAAACGTGCTTAATCTTAATTTTTATTTTTGACGAAAAAAATTATTGAAAAACATAGTTAAAATATTTATTTAAAATTTCATTAAAAATAGAAATTTAATTTTAAGATTAAAACAGTAGTATCATTTAAAAGATAAATTTTTTATCTTTAACTTCATGTAAAAATCTTTTTTGTACGGTAATATTTTCGGCAGTTATAGCAGAAGCACGTCAAAATTTCGCTTAATTTTTAAATAAATAAAATTCTAGTTAAAAATTCGAAAAAATAATCCCCAGGTGCACATTCCCGGCCTCCAAGGTATACACGTGCCAAATTTGGTAGCTGTAGGTTGAATGGTCTGGCCTGTAGAGCGCCAACATACACACACACACACACATTGAGCTTTATTATAAGTATAGATTAAAATTTTATTCATAATATATAAATGTTATAAATATTCAAAGTAGCACTATAGTAGTGTCTAGTAAAGTGCTATAATCAATGAAAGTTTGGTCATTGTATTGTAATAAAATTCCTGTAATGAATTAGATAACTGAAGATTAGAAAATGTTACGATAATAAAAGCAGAAAAACTTATATTAATCATAGTATCCTGTTTATTCAAAGTTGTAACCGTGCCATATCTTTTTTGAGTGGAGATCATTCTGAAGTGTTTAAATACGATTGCCATCTAATAGAATTAAGATGAATGAAGTCCTCCGAACTTCAATTCAAATATATTTATTTCAGATAAATCTTTACAACCCTGATTCTCTGCTAAAACTTTTAGCATCAAAATATTATCATTTACAAATACTGAGATCACTCTATAAAGAGGATTCTAATCGTGTAACTACATTCTTTTATCTGTATTAATCGGAGTGATCATTAGGATGATGTACTGGAAATGTGTTTACATCCTTTAAGCTGTACGTGCACACTTGAAACTTCGAAAATCGTTCAACATTTCGAATATTTTTATTGCTTAATAATGTTCTCTGATCCTTTAGTTTTCAATCGATACCAAGATGTTGTCAATATTCGAAGTATTTCTCGCGTTATAATTATTTTTCTTGAGGTGCTTTCATTAAAAACTCTAGTTACGGTTTTTTTTAAAACACATTTTATGAAGAATGATATTTTTCCACTATTGCTTCATTCAAACAATCATAACTCAACAAGAAAATAACCAAATACAATTATTTATATATCAAAATAATCTGTATGAAATAATGGATGTTTTGTGCCTGAATCAAAATTATATATATAGAAATAAATTTTTAATAGCTACTTAAAAGTTAAAATACAGAAAAAATCTCGCTTTTTCTATACATTGTTAATGAAAAAATTGTTGAAAAAAACTGTATATTTTTATAAATTGATAGTGGCAGACAACATGAAGACTAATATTAAGCATAATTTCAAACTAGAATTGTGTGTCTGTACAAATTAGAATTTAAGATATCATGTTTCAAAAAATATGCTAATTAGCTCATTAAATATTATTTAATTAATTAATAATTAGTGTAATATGGTTGTTCTCACTGAAATGAGTTTAAACATATATTGATGACCTACTGTGAAAAAACTGGATTTTTAAAGTTAAAATTTTAAAATATCTTCTAGCGTGTACGTACACCTTAAGACGACTCATTTCATGATATTCCATATTCACTGAACCTTAATGTGATTGATTGGGAGTTAATATTGATTTTTTTCTCTTTTTTCTTTGCTATGAATAAATATTTCGTCTTGCTTTGGTATCACGATCATTAATTCATACAATATTATTCACTTTTTAATGATCTAAAGTGCATACATTAATGTATTGTCTATTAACTAGTGAAACATAAGATTACGAAAATTTACCGACGTAGAATATATGCATATAAAAAAGTGAATGATGTTAGAAATTTGATTGTATTATTTTATGAATGAATATATTCACAGATAGACGTTTTTGTAATTAATTACACATAAATTCAGAAAATATTCATTGGTGTGTTTAATAATCAACCTATTCTAATATCCCTCCCCCACTTATTGTCTTTCAGTTTTAGTAGCTTGATATATATTCACCAGTCCAATGACATTTAATAGCACAAGTTAGTAAGTCAATACGATTATCGGCTTATTTTTTGCTCCTTTTTCTTGCGTATAATATTGATAAATCTCATTTGCTATTGTTACATTATAATGCTAGAGAAAACTCTTTTATTTGCATTTGCTTATTTTGATACATTTCGAGAATTTTAATGTTATATTGGGATTTCTGGCAATAGTGCTACAACTCAAACCCAGTTTTAAAAAATATTATTTTTTAGTGGAAAAAAACTGAATTATCAATTTTTCTAATGATCATTATTATTTATTTTAATTATTTTTAATGATCATTTTCAAATGAATCTGTAAAAATTACGACTCCAATCAACGAAGTAAGTGCAAGATAAATTTTTATATAGGTTTTACGACATATTGGGCCTTTCTCAATGCTTAAAACTTCATTACTTTAGTATAACCCGATAGTTGAAGATAAAAATGTAATATCAAAAAATTATTGCCATCCTAAAGATCTCTCTTTACAGTAATGAATCGCAACAAGAATTTCGAGTTTTATCCAGTCAAAGTTTGAATTATCAATATTTGCATTTGATTTAATTTTTAAACATATGGCAAATATTTTATTTTTAATAGACAGCAGAAAATTTCAAGTTTTCATATAAATACATAGAATTTCTCTTTTTATATGTGTATGTCTATTATGGGATATATAAACATCGGTAAAATAATTTTAAACCCTTTAAATTCAAGACGGTTGCTTCTATAGTCAGGGAAATAACGTGAAGCTATAATAAAGCGATTATGTTGGATTTATTGAGACAGGTTACAGCGTCCCTAGCGACGAAGTAAAGAATTTGCGAAAAATAACTCAAAAAACAAAAGATTGACCAAAACATCCAATTAGCAAAATGTACGCAATAAAGATTAAAAAAAGTCTAGAAAAGAGTCCATAGAGTTATATTTAGAATCGATGAAGATATTTTAACCTATGAACTTTTGGTGCTTTGAAAAAGGTTTCGCAATAAAAATATACAATGTATTCTCCAGTTCTCTCATGCAGTTTTCCTGGATTAGGCAGGAGGGAAATGAAATTTAAGCAACGGTAAAAGAAACAAACAAAAAAAATGGAAAACGCATTGGAGGATTCAAATCTGATATTTTTGAGGGAATCTTTATCTAGAAAAACTTTCTATCATGCATATAATTTGATGTTTAGTGCAGAGATCAAATAACAAACATTTGACAAATGATACACCACTTAAATATTTGACAAATGATTTCATATTAAATTTTATGTTTATTAAGCTCAATTCCATTTAAATTAATTGATACAGATTTAGAGATTAAGAAACAAATTAATAAAATTTTTATGATTATCTATGGTGCATTCTAATTTTTTAAAAATAGTTTATCCTTTCTACAATACGTAAATTCAAAACGAATTGATGATTGTTTTAATTTCCATGTCAAATTACTCTAAATTATTCATCCACAACTTTCTAGATTAGATTCTTATTATTAGATTTTTATTCATTTTAAAAAATTTTATTCAAGAAGTTTATATTGACTAAGCTATAAAAAAAATACCAAAAAACATTCTATCAATGCTGATGTGAGTTTGTTGTTTATTCTTCCCAAATCATATTATATGAATTACATTGATTACTCAATAAAAGAAACATCATAACATTTTGAAAGTATAATTGCTAAAATGGGTTATGTGTACAATAGATTTCATCAATTTCGTTTCATTCTCAGCAAAGAAAATCTTCCATATAAGATGACATATATTTTGCATATAGTTGTCAAAACAGTAATAACTGAATAAGCATAAAATTTAAACAAAAGATTCTTTAAAATCATCCAAAATTAATGTTGTGTTTTCAGTTGCATTACTCACTTTTAAGATTAATGTGTATAAAATAAACTGATTTTTTTATGGTGAACATCCATTACAAAAACTATTACCAAACTTCATATATTTCGTTCTTAATTTTGAATAACGCACTTGAATCCTTTTCTTGTAAGAGAAAATTATATTTGTAGTCAATTAGTTAAATTAATTCATAGAAGAAAAGAAATTCAGAAAATTAATTCGTAGTCAAAAGCAATAAGACTTCTCTTTTGAAAAAAAAAGTAAGAAAAAATATTTTATAAAAAAGGAGAATTGTTATAATTCGGAATGCATATGAGTGAAGAATTTTATTTCCTACTAGAGTTAATAATTTAAGAAAAAATTATTTCTTTTTCCTTAAATGGAAACTAAATAAGTTTCCATAATAAGAAACATCTATAAATTCCTACTAAAATTACTTGAAATATCATAACATAAAAATTTATAATAGTCTTGAATTTCATATATAGCATTTTATATTATGTTGACTATTTTATATTTCATTTATGATTCGGCTAAAAAGAGTAAACCAATATTGTTCGCAACAAAAACTATCCATTTCGCGCTATGATGCAATACATTTATCAAAATAAGATAATAAAAGATAGACAATAAAATTTTTATTGTTGTAAAGTAAGATTTAAGCAATTGATATAATACAAAGCTCATTGAAAATTATTAAAAATATTTTGCACATACACACATATATCTACAAAGCAAAATAATAGTAAGGGAATGGGCGTGAGTAAACCATTTCTGAACTGTCCAACGATCCAGGCATTCTAACTCTATCTGATTCTTTGCGTTCTCGCTTTTTTTCTGATGTCCTGATATTTGGCCTGAAGCCGTTTTGGTCTGCAACGTAGTCCACGATCGTAAATGTGCCATCACGATTCCTAACTCCATAAGAACCGACTTTCTTGCCACTTATGTCTCCTGTTTCACTGTGGAAAGATGGGCCGCCAGGGTTAGCATCATGATGACCGAACGCATAATTTCCACTGTTCTGTAAGAAATTATATTGTAAGCGTACAGTAAGCGACTATTTGTTAATTGAAAAAAAGAGCAACTTTCGTAATTTTTTCCGGTTTTGGTAAAATGCTGTTAGGAAAGTTGATAAAATAAAATAAAATAAATATATTATATAACATAAAATATGAAATATATATATTATAATTCTTTTTCACAATAAAATATTAAGTAATGATTTAAATGAACATATATGCAATTGTAACTTCTTTTTAATTTTAGGAATTATTGTTTAATTTTAGGAATATTTATAATATTGGAGATTTTTATAATATTGCACAGTTAAGAATCTCTGCTGTATAATAACAGAAACTATATCATACAAAATTGGAGTTCATTAATGTACAACATAACAAAAATATTATATTTATTGTATATATATAATATATTACACTGACTGAATAAATAACATCAATTTTACTGATAAGAAATAAGTTTAAAATATATTTAAACAGTTGATGATTCAAATATCAATGACAATTTTCTTCTCATTTTGTGTGGAAAGTCCCTTGCGTATTTTTAATTTAAAAAAATAAAATGTGTTTTACATTTGCAAATTGAAGCGATTTGTTGACGTTGAAGAAAATTCTTTGCAAAACTTAATGAAGAAAAAAAAACTTAATAGTCTTACAAAACTTAATATTCTGGATACTTCCTCTTTATTGAGATGATTTATGCACACACATACACACGCTCGCGCGCGCACACACACACTCTAAATAGTTTATTTTATACTCGTGACGTTTCCTTCATGGATTATTTTATGTTTGCAATAAGCAATTCTGATATAATACTTTCCTTACTTATTTACTTTATTAATTAATTGACATAATTTGAGATTTCTTTTTGAAAATTCATGTCTAAGGAAGTTAATGAATGATTACTTTATAAGTACCTACAAGAAAGATTGTTGAATTGCCTAGAGTTTTATCATTTTTACGTTATATAAAAAGATAAAACACAAGTAGTACTTTATATTCTAGACTCTGCTAATCTTGAAATATTGTATGACATTGTTTTAGAATGCTGAAACAGTGTAATATATTATATATATACAATAATATATACAATTTCAAAAAAATTCTTTAACGTCAAATCATATAAATCAATCACCATTAAGCTTTCTAATTCTAATTAAGCTTTCTAAGCCTAACACATTGTCTATTTCCTCTTCATGCTTTCAAAGTATTCTACATACTCAAACTTATTTTTCCATCATATTGCAACAATAATATTTAATAATAACGGAAGACATTTGTAGATTGTCTCACTTAATATGAATTTTTGAATAAACAATTTTCTGTTTTCCACAACTTTTATTTCCAAATACAAGTAACGAAGGGACTCAATTTTTTTTTAAAATAAAGGTGAAAATGTGAAGAAATAAAATCGCGAGAAAGTTTATTAGGAAGGCAGTGGATATTAGTGCTATCAAATTTTAAAACTCAGAAAAAAAAAGCAATCTAAAGATACAAACAAGGAGAATAAGTAAAAATAAGCGTTTGCATTAATAGAGATGGAAAATACCGCATGCCTTTTAAATAACTTTTCATGGCAACAGGCGGCAGCATGCTGCTTTGATATAATTTCTTTATTTCCAATGGCATTATTTTTATGAATAAAATTATTAAAATTACAATAAGAAAATGTTTAAGTAAAAATAAAAAAAGATTGTACATGTGTAATATCATCTTTGAATAATTTATAAGTTTGGCAGATTATAAAATAATAAATATTTTTTTTTTGCTCTAGTATGTTTAATTTTGCTATAAATTTGCTGCTGAATTACATAAGTTGCTAATTATGAAACTTCCTGCATGAAGAGTTAGCCGTATCATTATTGTTCAATTTATCCATTTTTGACCAATCGAAATTTGAATCAGCAGATTATAATCAAGAATTCCAGTTGTTTTTCTGTTTAGAGATATTTTTATATATATTTTTTAAGAATAAGAAATGTTATTCACCTTTTTATTAATTTATTATATTTATTTTTTTATTATTTATTATATTTATTATTACGTTCATTTTTTTTATTATTATCTTATTATATTCAAATGATTGGATGACAATCACTGATCCTCGCTATTAAATTGAATAATCCTGTTAATAAACTTCAATTATATAAAAGGTTATAAAAAAATTCTACTCAACCTGATTATTCTGCAAAATTACATTTTTCTTATAAAACTAGTGTTCATTCTATAAGGTGTATTTGTTTTTAATTTTTATTTTATTTATTTATTTCGAAGAATCTTCAATTTTACATCTTTTAGCAATGACTTTTTAAACTTTCTCTCCTAGTATTTGTTTTGTTCAATTATTTAATAATTTCAATTTTTTTCAATTCTTTTGATAACATATTAGGATATTTTTATCATATCAAACATCGCCAAAAACCTTTAAATATTTGTTTCTAAATTTTACGTTACTTTTTTAAAAAATATATAAACTTAAAACTTGTTGAAAAAAGAGAAAATTTAAAATTCCACACTTAAAATTTTCAATTAAAAGTAATAGGGAATATAAATTGGAAATTTCCAAGAGATTCTAGAATTTTCTTACATCTTTTACATAATATGGTGATTCAACAGGCTTCCATGCTGGATGATATACCATGGTAGTAGCACCATTGGCGACAACCGCCAAAGCCAAAATAATCAGAGTCTGAAATATATATATAGATATATATAGATAGATAGATAGATAAAATATTAAATGCAAGTTCGACATTTAAAAACAGTTTATCTTCAAAACACCTGAAATATTAGATATCGCATAAATGTCAGCTTATTTTCAATTATATACTTATTATTTTACTTATATATTCAATTTTGTAAAAGAAAATATTAGTACGATGTTTAAAATATGTCTATACTCTATATGTATATACTATAATAACACAATGGGAAATTATTTTAATTTTTCAATAATCAAGTAAAAATTGACAGTGCCTTTAAAAAACATTTGTAGATTTTAGCTAGAATCTAGCAACTTCTATTGATACGTGTCAAAAGAGGTAATTTGTCAGAACTTTATGTAACATGTACAAAAATAGATCGCAATCTATAAATAAATCTTACTTAATGTTAAAAAATGCAAAATAATGAAACGCAGAATCAAATATTGGAGTTTCCGCTCCTTTAAATTAAAAGCAAGTTCAACGGCATCATTTAGTATTAAATTGCAATTTACCTAAAAACTTTTTAAAAAATAAAGATCATTTCTGGAATTAGAATTCCACTCATATTTTTGCCCTCATAATTTGGAAATCGGATGTCTTTTTACAGCTTTTGTATTTTTTCTCTTCAAATAATATATCATTTATTCTGTTTAAATGGTTCGAATGATGACATGATTATATATCCTCGTTCCCAGACAAAGTCAGATTGGATTTCATTTGATGTCGAAAATCGTTTGCATCCAAGTCATGATTTCATTTAGTACTTAGTATTACAACGGAATCAAGTTCGTTATCACAGTTTCGGATACAAGAAAGAAAAGCTGCTTATTTTAATAGGTAAACCGTATATCATAGTTAGGTAATGACAAAAAGTTGAAGAACAAGAGTAACCAAATTTGTTTCAATTTATCATCATCTGATACTTCTCAATCATGTTAGTAGATAATTTGCGTCATAATTCGGTAATGACACTATCTTCCAAGAATAGCTGCTAAGGATTATTTGTAAAAGTCAAGATGAAAGAGCACTTTTACTTCAATAACTAAGTAGTGTGTAGTAAGGTAATGAAAAAACTTTGATTACTAGAGAAATCAGATTTGTTTGACAGTTTCAATATCGTGAGGCACATCTCATTGACGTTAGTAGACAACCGATGTTATAATAGGCAACGGCAACATATAATAATAGCAACGCAGGATTATGTATGAATACCGGACATGAAAGGTCACATCATGCAAGTAACGTTTTGTAAAAAAAAAGTATTCTTTTGAAAAAAAATATTTTTTTAATTAAATAAATCTTGATGTGTTAAAATATTATCTGTTGAGATTGTTTGTTCGAGAAAACTCAGTTAATATTTTGACCGCCTAGTATCAGTCTTTTGACAGTCTAGTAGTGATTGCGTATAATTCTGTATAATTTCAAAAAAAAAACCGTTCGTTCTTTTCCGCACTGAAGCCCTTTCTACTGCAAGGATGATTAATACCGTTTCAGTTGATAATTTATCTTTTGAAATGAAAGAATAATAAGAAACAATTTAAGAAAATTCAGCAAATAAAATTACATTTCATATAAAATCATGATGCATTCAAAACATTTTTTTTCTTATCCATAAAATATTTTTTGAGTTATTTTCTGTGCGTTCAATTTTAAAACTGTTCATTTTTCAGGAAATGATCATATTTTTTATATCAGTTTCACCCATAAAAATGACACTCATAAATAAAACGTTCATACATAGAGTACAGTGCACTTTACAATAATTTATCCTTATTCTGATTTCCCTCTCAAGTTAAAAAATATAGATTTTTATCGATAGGAGCTGGAATATCGATTGAAATAGAATAAAAGTCTTAAAGATTTCCGTTTAAATTATCTTAATATAATTGTGATTCTCTAAATTTCAGTCCACAATCAAAATTTAGATTTTTTAAGTGTCTACTATAAAGAAAATGTAACACTTATAAAATCACATCGAAACTTGTTAAGAAACTTTAAGGGCATTTATAGAATATTATTCTTTATGAAATTATTTCTTAAAAATCAGTAATGAATCCATTGAAACACTAAATGCGATAATTTTACACTTGTCATTCTATTATATCATAAATTTATAAAAATAGATTTATTTCATAATTTGCAAAGTGATATCCTGATTTCTGAAAGCTGAAACTATTAATTTAAAACTTAAATTAAAACTTTTGAGCATTTTCTGATTAATTAATATTAATAATCAACAAAGAGTTGTTTTTTCCTGATAATATTACTAATCAGTAAATGTCCGGTGAGTTTGTTCATAAAAAAAATCTTAAAAAATTAACATTATGCATGGACAAGATGCAACATATTTGCCAGAAAAAAAAGATACAAAAATGCTCTGAATATGATTCTTCTTTAAAATAATCAAAGAAAAATTACATATATCTTTTTAAAAGATCGAAGAAAAATTTACATACATTTTATAATTCTAATATGGCATAAGAATTTTAGCAACAATAGCAGGCTTGAAAAATTTTAAATTATTTATTCAAATTAACTTTAATTCTATAATTTAACATTCTCAAAACGGATTATAAGCCAAATATTATTTAATATACGAACATTTAGGTACACAAAATGTATATACGGATCAGAAGTAAATATTAACTATAGCATAAAAATAATTAATAAGATATTTCTACACTGAATACAGAAAACAGAGTTTTTTGCGAAAAACTATGAAAATGTTTCAACTTTACTAAAATCTTACCTTCATGATCGCAAACCTATCTCGTAGTGAATATACTAAGTCAAAACACGGAAATTGAAAGCGATGAGCCTTTTATAGGCACCTTTCATTAATTACATGTCAATGCACATTCGGCAGTTTGCGCAATAGTTCATCGTGTGCCCGTTAAATCCCCAAGGCAAAACAAAAGTGGGGGTAACCAGAGAAACATCTCTTAGGTAGATTGTTTAGAAAATTCTAGCATCTTCAAAACAATTCAAGGTTAATATGGCAATCGACGGATCATGTTCTCCAGCTTCTTCAGAAATTTGACCTTCATTAAAATGTTTCGCTTCAAAATAGGCACGTGTAAGAGTTCTTCACGTGTTCGTAGACTTCTAAATTTTTAAAAGGTGCTGAAAAAATTTGAGTCTTCTTGATCAAGGAATATCAATTTTGCGGTTTGGTCTTGAAGATTATTTGATTTTTCATATAAGAGTCAAATAAAAATGTGTCAATGAACTAGTTTCTACCGTGTAAATATCATATTTCTAATTCCTTTAATTCTATTTCTATTAATCAAATTCTATTTCTATTTAATCTAGGTCTATTTCTTTTTAATTTCTAATTCCATAGTAGATATAAATCTTGGTAAAGCTGCTTTTGTTTTTCAAAAGGTATTTGTCGAAATGTTTTCGATATATAGACTGGGACATTTACAATACTACGATTGTAGGATTTCAACTTGCTATTAAGGAACAAGAACTAAGCCTAAATACCTGTTACATGTAAAATTCCAAATGAAAAAAACTTGGTAATTCTTCTGAAATGTGTGACATAAGATATTTAGCCGATATGATATCAACTGCTTTAAAATAAAATGAAACTTCATTCGCAACAACTTAAGAGGCGTCGTGTATTTTTAAAAATTTATGTGCCCTTATCAATAAGTAATTACATATTCTTATATATAGACAAAATAATAGTAAAAATAAGTTTTATAATAAACCTTGAATTGAATATCAATAATTTAATAACACAAAGGTCACTCGAGCGTTGGTACTAAGAAACTACGGCCCCCTTTCTCAAATTTTTTCAGCTTATAAATATTATCACAAATTATTAAATTTTGCATGTGATATTTAAATTCTTTAACAGTCTAATAATAATTTTTTTCGGGCTTCGAATATTGAGGAAATATATCACTACATAGAAAAAATCGCATTTTTCCGTTTCACTGTTGTGAAGTTTAGCAAATACTTTCGACAATATAACACCTCCTCACTTTTAGAAAACAGCAAAAACGGGTTTTAAGTTATTTTTTATTACTGCAGAAATTTTTTTTTCACCAACCTGAAATTCGGATATAAATGAAAATCAAAAATAATTTTGGATAAATACAAATTAAATAAAAAATAATTCATTAATCTTTTGTTAATAAATATGCAAATAACGTGCCTACACGTACATTTATTTTTATTATAATGTTATGGTTTTTTTTATTGTTTCCTCATAGTTGAACAAATTTTTATAAAAGAGAATAAGGAATATAAGAAAAAAATAAAGAAATTTTTTAACACTTACTTTTGAAATCAAATTTAATTAACTATTAATAATTGCTTAGTAACATCCTCTTCGTAAAAACATTTTCTACAACAAATTAAAATATCATCTAAAAGATTAAAAATATCCCAAATTAATTAGAAAATATAAATTTTAAGTTATTACCAAAGACATTACAACGCACAGTAGTATAAGTACAGTTGCACTCACACACACACACACACTACTAACAGCTGATGCTTTGTATATTTAATACTATATTTAAAATTGTATATAAATATGTATTGAAATTTCCTAATCATCATGAAATGTTGGTATTCTTCAAATTAGAGAACATTTAAAGTGAAATCTGACCCTTGTTAAAAGACATCATTTAAATTTTTCTTTCTGAAAAATGAAATTGTCCGAATAGTAATCAAAATACGGTTCAAAGAGCCGAAATTTTCTTTGACAATTAGGTTTTCTTCTTCATATATTAGTAATATCATAGTATGTAGTAAGTAATAAAAATCGGAAGTCAGGAATATTATAATATATTAGCTATTCATATATTAATTAAAGAATATATTAATTCAATTTCATAGATCAACAAATAGTTTTTCAAAAATTAATTTTATACTTATTATATTAATCATTCAGATTTTTTCAATATCAAACTGGTTTTTTTACTTGGAACCAGAAGCACGCAGTCAACAAAATGAATAAATTTTCTTTTGAATAAGTTTTTTTTTTCGAAATTTTTTCTAAAAACGTTGATTAAATTTTTTAATATTTTGTATGGAAGTAAAGTA
Organism: Argiope aurantia; assembly: GCA_026543865.1. Lineage (NCBI taxonomy): Eukaryota > Metazoa > Arthropoda > Arachnida > Araneae > Araneidae > Argiope > Argiope aurantia. Next base: position 336,839 of record JAPMOR010030685.1, on the reverse strand, counting down.
TATTCCAAATACTATAAATAAAGCAAAGTAAAATGATAAATTTATTGATTTAGGTATCTGAAACATTATTATACTACAAAAATATATTACTTTTTAATTTCTTTTATTTGAACGAGTAAAGTTAAAGTGAATCACTAAACTTTTAAGAATTTACGCCAAATTTTGGATATCAAAAATGGCTTTCATTTCTATTGTTCAAAATTATATTTTAATATAATTTCCAAAGGTTCATGCTCTAACGAAGGTTTTGCTCTTATTCTTTTCAAAACAAAATCTTGAAACAATTATTCTACAAAAGAAATTTCCACCTTTGATCTTGCACTTGTAAAGAATCTTATATATATATATATATATATGAATACACCCCAAAAGAATTTCACTCTAACTCAAATGCCTCTTTTCGGTGAATTTCAAGCACTCCTACAATGACCACGGCGTTGTGTTTTTCTGTTTCACATTGGCACATAACGATGAACATCATGCGAATCAGCGATTCATATGTAAATAGGATGATTGCAAGCAGATATAGAAGACTTCGCTGGCCTTTTCATTCATATTTCTCTATTGTGTCATCTAACATTTCCAACTATATTAAAATAAAAGATTGATGAAAAAACTTCAAAGCCAAGCGAAATCTGTCTCATAACTGCAGTTAAAACATTCATTTAATTCTAAAATAATAATAATAAATAAACCGAGATATTCATATACAACGAGAACTGATAAAACTTCGTACTTTATATGCCAAAGATGATTAATCGATATAACAGCAGAAATTCTGTTGAAGAAAATTCTATTTCTTGTGAGAAACGATAAGATACAGGGCTTAGTGTGGCTCTGATGAATTCATGATCTGACTTTCGATCAGAAATAGAAGAGTGCATTCGATGCGAGGGTAAAAATTGCAATATTGAAAGCAGATGGAGAGATAATATTGTTGTAATAAATATAATTATGCAGATTTCGATGCACATTTCCTTGTTATCACTATATCTTCATTTTTTATGAAGTAGTGAAATATCTATAACTGAAAAACGTTTATCCTTCTTCGTTTTCAACTTATCAAAATAGACTCGTCTGATATGAGGCCAAATCGTCAGAGACAGGCTATAATGATGAAACTCCTGATCGGTCATCTTTTCATATTATTAGCAACTCAATGATTTAGAGAGACTTACTGGATAACTTAAAGGCTGTTTCTCAGCAACAGTGCATCAACCAGTTAGTACACTAAGGAATTGGTGCGCTCTCACATTGAAGTAAAATATGCATATAAGCTTCTAGATATGAATATTAGAAATAAGTTATTTTAACTAATCCAACAACTTTCCAGATCATTGTTTCCTTCATCACGGTTTTTTTTCTTGTATTGGTATCAAGAAGTTTTACAAAATTTCCGTCCCTTCACATCAAGAACTGAAATATAGAATGTGATGTTATTGTGTTAGTTTGCACTATAAGTGCAAAAGAATATTTGTTGAAACGAATTTCTGTCTCATCATGTTATGTTCTAAGAATATTTGACATATGGACTCTAAATAACTTTATTTAATTGTTAATTGTTTAAAATATGTTTTTAAATCATTTTACTTACTTCAAACGCATGATTTCAATACTTTCTATTCCAAAAATATATAGTATAAAAAATCCGACAATAATGTTGATGGATAATTATAATAATAATAATTGTGTATACTGTTTCTATTATTGTATAAAAATGTTCTAATTATTGTATAAAAATTATTGTTTTTCAATAAATTCAAACTTTATCCTTTTTGTCATGCCATTTTACTTGTCAAACAATTTTTTATTTCGATTTTTTAAAAATTTTTTTAAATGATTTTTCTCAAAATTTATAACAATACATTTCATTATTTCCAAGAAATTCATGCTGTTTTCATTGTTTCATCAGCTATTTAACCCCGTGTTTTCCTTCCATTCTTGAAAGAAAGTGAAGAACCGCAAAAGATCACAGGAAATGGAAGATTGGTTACTTGTAAAAAGGCGTTTTTAATATCATCACGATGTCACGGAACTTGATTCCACAAAGATCCACGCACACAATAAACATAGTAGGTATAAGGCTTTGTTGAGATAATCATGAATATCAAATCATGAATTATATGAATATATCATTGAACACAATATGAATTATATTAAATAACATCTGAATTATATGAATGTATCAATGAACACAATAACTATTTTAGGTGAACAAGAAATCAAAATTGCATCAGATTATTTACAAAAGAAAGGCGAAAATAACCGTATAATATTTTCAGTATTCTAATGGTTCTAAAGACAAGTATGAAATGGAATTAACTATATCAGTTGTATTGTTTACCTTAAAAAATTTCCAATTAAATGCCGATAAAAAAAAATCATTCCAAAATAATTTCGGTGAAAGATTTGAAATTATGCTGTGAAAAGAAAGAAGGTTCTACTAAAAATGGAAAACTTGAAATAGAAAACATTGGTAGAATGCAAATTCATAGATCAACAATGAGGTACAAATCAAGAAAAATGACGAATGAAATATGTCATATACTATCAAGAAAACGTCAAAAAATTAGAATTTTTTTACATTTACCTTAGTTACTGAATACTCTGCTAAAAGTTTGAAGTTCCAACTAGCTTTGATCGAATTTCGAAATATTTGACACCAAAATTGTACGGATTAATTTCGATAAATTCCATTTGTATTATCAATGTTTATCTTTTACTACGTATAATAAAGTGGGAACGAAAAATTATTATAAAAGATATTTTATGTATCATAAAATACATGAAAACTAGTGTATTTATCAAAAACAATCTTGGAAAACAACATAAATGTAAAAAAAGGAAGAAAAAATAAAGATTTGGTTCAAATCTTTTAACTAAAACCTTCATAGTAATTTCAAAACGTTTTTAGAACTATTCTTACAGAAGAAGAAAAATAATTCAAAAATATTATACACACATTCTATTCAATAGCTATAAAAGAGTATACTAAAACACTCATTTGTATGGATTCTTGAAGAACAGGATCCCTATTTTATATCCGATTTTATGTAAACAAAATTTGAATTGTTTGTATGAAATTTTTACATTTTACATGAATTGCATGAATAAAGCAGATTTTGTAATTTAATCAAATTTCCAAACTTTTTTCTGAAATTCATAAATTATAACTGCATTTAGATGTTAATTTTTGTAATTATATTCACTTCCGACTTTTCTTGAAACAAGTATAGTAAAGCAAATAATTTCTTTTCAACATAAAAAAAGAAATTGTGAAATCATGTCTGAAGGATTAAAGATCCATTTTTCTCCACCTCATTTCAGAAATAAAAGGCGATACTTCATTCATTAACTCGATTATAAGAAAATATCACAAAATAACACCTTCCGGAACAAAAACATGGAAAAAAATAACTAAGCATTTAATGAACACTCATGTTATTACAAATGGAAAATAAGGGCATTTCATAATTAAAAATGAAGTTTCAAGCAAGAAAAATGAAAGCTGTCACGTTGATTTAAATGAGACAAAAACGTTACTGATCTACAAAAAGGCTAATTTACATAAATGATGAATTGCTTCTAAGAAGCTGCAAAGTGATATGTCAATTTTCGTGGACCCTATTCAAATCCTGACTTTCAAAGGACTTGATTTGTTGCAGAAAAGTTTGAGGAAGATCTTCCGCGTGACAATTACAGAACAAATGTCTGGGAAGTCATTATTGCTATTGATTTTTTAGTCCGACAAACGATAATATTTGCCACAATCCAAAGTATTTTGCTCCTGAATGTTATTGGCTGTTGTATATAATTTATACTAACATCCAAAATGATATTGAAAACTCAGCCCTCATAACGATTTAAAATATGTAATTAAAATAGTTTACAAAATTTATTCGGGCGTCTATCGTTGTTAGAAGTTAAAAATGTTAGTTTTATAAATATCTTATATTACAAAATAATAATTCAAATAGTTTTTAAAAAAAGTTATTTTTCTTTGAATATTGACTACAACCAGAGTTACAAATGATTTTGCATAATATGAATTTTTTAAATTAGAAATATAGTAGTTAAATTGTAGTAACTATAAGTTACTAACTAGTTAAATTATAGCCACATGTTATTTAATACAATTTAAATAACATTCTCCAATTATAGTAGTTAAATTTGAATTAGAGCATATTGACATACAGGTTTTAATGTTTCAATAAATAATTTCAATAGAAAATTCAGTAAATAATTATATATTCAATAAATAATTATCTATGAAATTATATAATAATGTAACCTTAATGCTGTTCGATAATTCATCTTTTGGAGTACAGAGTTTCTTATTAAATAAAAAAATACTGAATTAAAAAGTGTTGCTAAATTATATAAAATTTTATATTATAAATTACAAATATTCAAAATAACGAGAGATAAAAATTGGTTTAACTTTAAATTTCATATGTACATTAAAAATAATTTTAGCAAAGTAAAGGATAGATAATTAAAAAAAATAGAGAGGACAATAAATGAAGAAAATTGTTCTCTTTTCTTTCCTTGCCACAATCACAAAAAAAATGTTTGCAGAATTGATTCAATTATTTATTATCTAATAAATTCCTGCGTTGAAATAAATCAGAATATCGTCTTCTTTTCCTATATTTCTGTTCGATATGCTTTAGAAAATCTTTTTAGTATATGATACATTTATTCGATTTTTTCCAACTACAGGGTGAAAAACCTAAAATTTCTTTGCTATAAGCCAATGTAGTGTTACATTATCAATTAATCCAATAATACATTATCATAATTATTTAATATCTAATGCGCAATTATCTGTTTATTCTTTATTAGCCGATTCTGGCAACCAGCTGGCTCACAAGAAATATTGGTTATATTTATTTCAGTTAAATCGTTAAGTATAACTGCAAGCACTATTAATTAAACTATTCAATGTATGTATCAATCTTTTCAATGGAAACCAATTCCATGACATCATAGTTCTATTAAAAAATGTAAATATGCTGCTCAGCAATCTTCTAAATTCCACGATATTATAGTTTCGCCTTTTTATTAGTTTTATAAACTGCACCGATTATTACAGGATTCTTCAACCTTAGTTTTTAGCAATGGAAGAAAATGCCACGATTAAATATGTGATGAAAGAATGAAAACGGTTTGAATTTCATAGCAAAGATGTTAACTCTTTTGTAGCTCCGAGGTGCACATTTTCACCTTCAAAATATATAGCTGCTAAATTTATTAACTGTAAATCGAACAGTCTGATTTGTAGAGCCCTAGCGCACGCACACAAATAAACATTCATATTTATTTTTAGTAGTAGTAGATATTAACTGGAACTAATATAGGATAAATGACATTAACAATGAGAAAATTCATCAAAATATTAAATGACGAGACTGTAATTTTTTTTGGAGGGGGGATTTGTAAAGCGATTTCATTTGTGAATTTTTCATGGACTAATGTTATCAACAATTACTAATGCATCTGTGGTTATAACAAACATTTGTGTGTCAGGACACAAGCTACCCAAAAGCTTTTTTTAATCTAATAAATTGCAGTTTCGAAGGCTACTTGTTTTCGTCAATCCAGTGATGCTTTCTGACAAATGACAGTAGAAAAAAAAAGAAGTGCTTTCTTGGCAAATGAATAATATTATTCTTATTTTTTTTTAAATCTATTGTGCAATTATAGGTTTATTTTCTATTATCTGGTACAAAGTACACAAAATGAAGATATTATCAGTAAGAAATTTCGTCAAAATACTGAATAATAAGTGTATGACAAAGTGTGGACGACGATAAAATACTGATAGTACTAGTTAAGCGATTTCATTTGTGAATACATTCATGGGCAAATTTTATCAACGATTACTCCAAATAAAGTTTTTTGTCATTTTGATGGCATTAATCTAATGACGTTTTCTGATACATGTTAGTATAAAAAAAATGTGGACTGTACGTTATAAAAAGGCAACTACAAAACTGACGCATCGTAGTTAAGAGCATAAAATAAGGACCATTATGTTAGTCTCAAAGCATACTCAGATTGGTAAATTGCATAGTAGTAGATGATTTTAATCTAAATCTCTTATTTTATTAAGATCTTAATAAGTCAAATTCATCATAAAAATTGCAGAAAACAAATAAACATAATCGAAATCAACTAGCCATAATATCCACTTCAAAATGATTTGCTTCGACCATGTTCGCAGGTGTGAATTCAAATACACTATCTGTTTAAATCCTTTATTTTGAAACACTTTGTCAAATTTTAAAATTAGAAATATAATTTCCAGCAATTTTATTACGGAAAAAAAACTGTAATTAATTTTTTTTCACTGGATCTACCTAAATTATCTGAATTCATTTTCTCACGTTAAAGGGAAGAATTTTTTCTGTTTATTACTTTAAAATCTTGATTTATCTTAAATAATTAATTTAAAACAAGAATGTTATGATATAGTAGATAATATCTATAAATGTTAAAAAGCACAAGTGAATTTTGTAAAATAATGATTAAAATATCAGGTAATAAGATTTTTACTTTCATCTTTAAACTCGTTATATACATTTCAGCTTGAATAAAAAAAAGAGGATGAAAATATATTCATAAATTTGTTAAGCCATCAAGAATTTCTTATCGTTTGAAACTTCATTTTTAAGTACATAAAATTGAAATTAAAAGTAACAAAGTATTTTTTTTTGCAATATAAATATCCCATTGCATTATTCATCTATAGTAACAGTATAATTTTTAATTTAACTCAATTTTTAAGTGTATGAAACAGTTCATTTTCTATAATATTGTCACGTAGATACTTTAGTATAGAATTTAATGACACACACAAGAGGTAGAGCTAAACCAATTTATTAACTGAACTCAGAACTGAGAATACAGTAACTGACAAATCTTCTGCTTTTATATAAGCAGAGAAAGTTCCAGAATACTCTTCTGGAGACAGTAAGAAAAGTCCAGAACACTTGTCTGGTAAACTAAAGAAATGTCCAGTATCTTCTGGAACATGAAATAAAGGAAAACATAAAATCAAGGAATTAAGTATTTACATATACCATTAATCTCAGTGTCTCTAGCGGGATTCGAACCCAGGTCTCTTGGTCACAAGACCAGTGCCATGACCATTCGGCCATGGAGGTTCGACAGTCTTTCTTCAATGCGGCAATATAGAACATTAAGTTTTTATAAAATAATTAATATTCGAATCGTACCATTGAATCGAACCAATGAATAAACTTTTTTTTTTTACTTTCTGGTATCCTTTTTTCTATTTTAACAAATTTAGGCAGATAAAATTTATTAATAATTTAATAAATGTAAATATAATAATGTCAAAAATAATGCAAAAAGTTTGTTTTTTTCCAGCGCACAGAGGAAATAAAATTTTATTTAAATTAAGTTTTTCAGACTGCATAACTAAATAAATGTTAAGATTTATAATAGTAAATTAAGAAAAAAAAATTAGAATATTGCTGAGTATAAATACATTGATATGCCAACAGAATTTTTTCATATAAATGGAGAATTTATTTATCTATTTTTACAAAATTCAGTCAGTTTATTTTTCATTATTTGTAATTCAGAAGAAAATATGAAGATTGTATGAATTTTAATAGCATGTAATCTGTAATTGAATCCTAAACACTTAATCTGTTCATTACCCTTATGAGCCTAACTCGCCCGAGATCGCCCCGTACCCGTCCTGACTAAGGCGCTTTGAGGCGGTTAGGCGAATTTAAGAGGTGAATGGTATTTCGAGACGAGGGTATCATATGCCCTCTATGAGGCTCCGTTAACCTTGACTTTGATTGATGAGCAGCTTTTCAAGTGTGCTATGCCTGCGAAGGGAAAGGACACTTCCCATAGTAACTAGTTTTTTTTTCTGATACTTTATTTAATTATAAATCGATTTTTCTAAATTTATAGCATTACCAAAAAACCCGAATTAGATATAAAATACAAATTTCGCCACTTACTGTTTCTTTCCTCACTTTTTTACAATTAGTACATTTTAGAAAAAATATGATGACTGCTAATTAAAGTCAGTTGCTGTATAAAATTTAGAGAAAAAAAGTAAAGTTTGATGCATTCAATTTCAATTTTGAAGGTTCTTCTGTGAAAATAAATGAAAAATGATGAACCAATTAATAACTATCTACATGCGTGAGAAACGTACAAATAATCTTAATATATTTATTACCTTATTTGTCAAAAACTCAGTTTTATACAAATTCAGAAATCTTGCTGTTTGAAACAATATCTATTACGTTTTAATTATGAAATTAAATAGAGAATATTCATTTTAATTTCGAGAGTAATTTGAATTGCTGTAAAAATTCTATAAGATTCTGTAATAGAATTTTTTTTTTATGAAAGTAAATAAAATGTTATTTGAGGAATGGAAAACGATAATTTTTTTCTGTGAAGTATCGCCAGAGCACTCTCCCCCCCCCTCCCTCTAATTATGTACTTTAATTACTTATATAAAAATACATTTTCTTTTTTTTTCTTCTATTTTTTTTCTTTTTCTTTTTTTTTTTCGAAGAAGCAAAAGAAGACAGAATTGTGTTAAGATACTCGTCGCAATCATTTTTACTGGAATAGTTTTCCAGGGTATTAAATATACAATATAGAAAGGAAGAGGAGATTTTAAGAAACTACATTCTGTATTACTGCTGATGTTTGGTAATTAAAGATATTTTAAATTTTATATTGGAAAAATAATAAATTTTTACACGTTTTTTTTTAAACTTTTTTATTAGATTCTTTTCAGTTTTTCCAGCCACCAACCCCTTATTTAATATTGCGCCGTATCTACAAAGTTTGTAAAAATATTATTGTTGGAAATCAAATAAAAGCATGGTCAATTTTACTTTAATGAATAAATTAATTTAAATTATTTTATTAATAATTATAAAATAAAAACAAGCTTGAATTTTCAAGATTTTTGTTGCTAAAATAGCTCTCCATTCTTTGAAGGTTTCATGATAATTTTCTTATGCTGTATATAAAGCTTTAAAATAATAATAATAAACAGTAATTCTAAACAACGAACTGAAAATCCCAACTTTATTTTTATTATTATATGTTTTCATACTTCATAAGTAAGAAAATGCACTTTTGAAAAAAAATATCTTAAGGAGATTCGAAGATAATAATGTTTTATGCTTAATTACTTTATCCTTATTTTATTTTTAAAATTTTGTCTTAATAATTCTATCGCCAAAATAAATTGCAAACAAAAAAATGCACCTAAAATTGTCGAAACACGTGTGAGTTTAAATTCAGAAACAACAAATTAAAAATACCATTCCTTCAAACCGCAAACGATAACCCCATGGCCTGACCCCCAAAACTGACCACGCATTTCAATTATAGCTCAGTAGGTGTCCCCTCCCCCCTGTTATCTCTCTGAAGGAAAGGAAGATTCCATTTTGATTTCATCCACGAAAAACGGGTCAGGGCTTTGAGGAACTGGAATTCTCACGCTTGCTGGGCTCATAGAGTTAAAAATATCGCATTTTTTTTATCTACTTTGTTTTTTATAGTAAAAATTTTGAATACTACATTATAAGTTATTACAAATTCTTGCTTAAAACATTTTACTTGTGTCATCCATATATTAACACATAATTGCCAAAACTTATGTCCTATTCTCATGATATAAATTGTTTCCATATCTGATAATTAAAAATTCCTCAATTTCTTAATTTATTGTAGTAAGAATACTAATATTAGTAGATAAGGGAAAACTGCAAAATAAGGTATTCACTTGGAGTATGAGTAAAGCAGTATTAATCTTTGTTTCATTTACATTGTCGATGTACAGCGAAATTATAACATTAGATTCTTAATTTTGAATAGTTTATTAGCAAGAAATTTTGTTAGTAAAAATATAGGAATGAAGTTGTCGAAATTTCAGTATTTTCGGGGTGTATAGTCATTCAAGATAGAAAAAGTGTTTTTTTTTTTTAAATTTAAATTACTTTCCTTATGGAGTTAATGAAAAATTATTTCGTCTCATATATAAAAATATTTTTTTTATCCCGTTCAGAGTATCAAATTTGAGTTACCTGCTTTAATACCGAAATTAAAATGAAACCTCAGTTGCTGAAAAGTTATCTCTAAAGTGAAAAATATTTTTAAGACATCATTGTAATAATTTCTAATTTTTAGGACATTTAATTATTAAGTGTAAAAACCAGCAGGAGTAGCACAAGGCATAAGAATTTTCTCTACTAGTCGATTTTGAAGGCCTTTAGAAGATGAAAATTAAATTAAATGCAATAATAACGGTTGGTTTAAAATAATCCTTAGAGCGAAATATTCTTGAGAGAAAATGATGAATTTCAATAATGAAAATATTTTAAAATATATTTCCTTGTTTATTAAAAGAATTTTAATTTTTTCCTGAGATAGTTAATAATATTTTTACATTATTAATCTAAATGTTAATTGAAAAGTATTTAAATTCAAAAGTTTGCATTTTATACACATATTTACTTAGAAAAGAATAAATATTGCTTTTTAAAAAATAAATAATAATAATATAAGCAAATTTGGATTAAAATTAGGACTATATAGAAATTAAAATTATTTTTTATTGCAAATTGTTGCTTTAAGAAAAAATTATATGCAATGCAAGTTATGCAAATGCAACAAAATTATGTTGAAACGAAAATTATGTGAAATATGAATTAAAAAGGTCATTAATTCTTGAATTTTAAATACAGTTATAAAAATTATGATTGTTTTTTATGATTTTCCCAAAATTTTAATTAATTTTTTTTCTAAAAACAATAATGTCCCAAGTTCGTTTTAAATGAAAGCTCTCCAGCGTGGATCAGACGTAATTTTTTTACAAAATAAATAAAATAAACTTAGAATAAAATATAGCTGCATAAAAAATTTATTATACCTGTTTTAAAGAGAAACTTTTGCATTTTACATTATACACAATTTAAGAGAATTTTCATAGTATCTATATATCTATAGTAAAATTCATCTACAAAGCAAAGTAATAGTAAGGGAATGGATGACGATAAACTACAGGAGTGTGTGTCAGCTCAGTAGTTTTAACTCCAGCTGGATCTTTGTGGTCTTCTGGCAATTTTTCTGATGTCTTGATATTTGCCTTAAAACCTTCATGGTCTGCAACGTAGTCCACGACTTTTACTTTGCCATCAACATCTTTAAGGGTGTAAGAGCCGACTTTTTTGCCAGTTATATCTCCTACTTCACTATGGAAAGATGGACCACCGGGATAAGCAGCATGATGAGCGAAAGCATAATTTCCTAGAGCCTGTGAAAGATTGTTATGTTAACAAATGACTCATTATTTTTCTTTTTACATAAAACAAAACCATGTTTCAGCAACTTTTTACTGGTGGCATTGTTAACTATTTTTAATGCCTACAAATACGATGAATAACAGTAATATTTATTTAGTTTCCCATTCTGTAATAAAATATACAATAAAGGTATAAATGTGATGTCTTTTAAACTTTAATAACCTAATGCTACCGCTTCTGTTCCGTTTGTCTTAGAATAATAAAAAAGCTAATCTTTAAGAATCATTTTGTAAAAACGTTAATGATTTAGTGATTTTTTAAACTAAAATATTCAGACACTTGCAACAGATATTTTATATTTCTGAATGTACACAAATTGGAAAAAGATAATTTATTATCAGCAGAGTATATAACAACATGCATAAGATTTAATGCAATTAACAAATCAAAAATCACCAAGCTAATAAAGAAAGAGATCAGCCTGGTAAAGAGAAGATGAGCAGGAACAAATAATTTCTGACAAAGCTTTGAAAATAAAAAAGCTCGAAAATATAATTATTATTTTTTTCTTATTGAGCCGTTAAAACTAAAGTAATTGAAAAATTTCAGAGATTTCTTAAATAAGAAATGAAATGCAGAAATAGTTCTTACTGTTATCTCAAAGAGATTGAAGTTTATTTCTGAATAGTCATACATTGTAAGGTTTAATAAAAATGATAATAAAAAATTACGAATATTTAAGAAAAGAAATTTTAATTCAATAGTCAAAGAAAATTGTGATGGTATGTACTACACCAATATAAAACTCCAGGAAAATTTTCTACATACTTGCATTTTATTTATGTAAAATACAATTATTTATTTTAAATTAATTAAAAATTTAACATAATATTTTTACAAAAATTGCAAGACCATGGCATCATCTCTAGATTTAATATTTTTAGACTATTTTTCAAAAGAAACTCTTCAAAACCGAAACATTTTATTAAGTCATCATTATATTTTCCTAGTTTTTACATAGTACATTGTTTTCTTCTAGCACAGTATTTCAAAACATTCTACATCATAAATTAAGTTTTACATCTTCTGACGATAATACCTAATAATTATAGAAGACTTTTGTAGATTCTCCACTTAATTAGTATTCTTGATTCAAACAAACGATTTTCCACACACCCAACTTCCAAGAACTATAAACAAAGTGACTCAATTTCTATTCAAAAGTTTTGAAAAGAAAGGAGACAGTTTGGAGAAATAAAATCGTGAGTAGGTTTGGTGGATATGTGATGCATACTTGCACTACCAAATTTCAAGAGACACTACAAAAAAGAGAAAAAAGTAAAATGAAATATAGCTTATCCAAAGAAACAATAGTAATAAATGGACTTCTGCAATTGCGTCAGTGGTTATGATAAGCACTGTGACGCCTTTTATGTCATTGTTTAGAATAAAAAGCGACAAAAGGCTACTTTGAAACGACTTCAATATTTTCAGAGGTAATGAATTTATAATCAAATTTACAAATAAATAGAATTTAAATCACTTTTTCTTAAAAAGAAAGAATATGCTTTTTAATATCAACTATGAATAATTCATTTAGTATATTGTAATAGTAGTTGCTATACCTTTATTAAGTTAAACAGGTTGGTATATAATTTTCAGTTTATGTCCGATTTCTGGTTAAACTACCTATCTTTTATGCATGTTGAGGTGGTCACATTCAGAGAAAGTTTATTTTTAACCAGCTAAGATTGGGTTTAGAAAATGTTAGAATTTGATTAATATATAGAACAGTTTTCTGAACAGATAATCTGGCCATTGAATCTTATTTTAGCTTCTTTTAAGAATTTATTATTATTAGTAGTATTTACAATAGCATGTCAGTAATTTATTTTTTATTTTTATTATTATTATTTGAAAGGTCTGAAGGACTCAAATAATATTTTTTTCCAGTCGTTAAATCAGAATTGAAAAAAATTACTGTTTATTGATAAAAGGAAGTTCAAAATTCAGATTAAAATTTTTTTTAATATAGTAAGACGTTCTTTAAAATTTAGAATAATTTTTCAAGAATTCTTACATCTTTTGCTTGATATGCTGTAGCAGCAGGAAACCATCCTGGATGATATACAAGAGTAGCACCATTAGCGGCTACTGCCAAGGCCAAAATAATCAGAACCTGAAAGATCATAAAATACAATTTAGACTGGAATACGATTCATGCTGATCATAAAATACAATTTTGACTTGTGTCATAAAATACAATTTTAAAAAAATGAGATCTTTAAATTTCAAAATCATTGAAATGTGAAAAAAAACACCACCAAAATTATACAAAATTCTTTTGGAACTATGAGATAAAATTATATTATTCGTCATTTTTGGTTGCCTTTTATATGTTACTTCATGAAAATCCAGAATTCGAAAGTGACCAAAGATGAAGCAATTTTGAATAAAAGTATGTTGTTAAGGTTAATTTGCGAATACACTCAATATTTTTCTAGTCCAAAAACGCTCTTTACAATTTTAAGGTTTAATTCACCTTAAAATTACATTCAAATAATCTCATATTTGTAATTATTGGCCTCAAAGTTTAATCTTCGATATGTGAAACCAGTTAGTATAATATTCATTTATTTCCTCTCTATCTTACAAATTTCATTTAAACACTTCGCCATATTTCACATTTTGGAATCAAATCGGCCAGAACTTTTAATCTGAAGAATTTCTTTTCTATTTATTGATATAAATATGGTTAAGCAATGTTTCACACTACTTAATTACTTAACTTAACTCTTAACAATACTTTTCGTCTTAATGATTGTGTGAAATGAAGGCATGTTTTATATCCAGTAGATATATAAAATCTTGCCAGCCTTAACTGAACTACCTACCAAATGCTAAACACACAATATTTTTTGCATTTCCTTTTACGACAGTAGCGATAGTTCAATGATACCAAAATTACCCATAATATATGAAGAAAAGGAGTAAAAGAGCGGTACAAGGAAAAGAATCCGGTTTTTAACAAAGTATTGGATTATCATTGCTAAAAAGTATGCTTAAACTTTCGGAAGAATGAATACATAACGTTTATCCGCAAATACTTAAGTTCAAATCGCATAACAGTTGAAAGAAAACTAAAGTTATCCTTAAATGAAAAGAAAAATATTTCCGTATTTCTTTCTATTGCATCAAAGTTGAATAATGGCGTTTTGGTTGAATACATCGAATAATTTAATTGATTATTTGAGAGAAAAGGATAATACAGAATAATTCAAAAATAATTCAGTAAATAATATTACATTTCGTATAGAATCGTGATGCATTGAAAACAATTTTTTTTATCAATAGAATATTTATTTTTTGATTTATTTTCTGTCAGTAATATAAATAGTTCATTTTTCGGGAAATAATCTCATTTTACATCGCAGTTTTGGCCATAAAAATTCTATTCTTCAATAAACTTGAAAAACAGTGTAGTGTACTGTAATTTATCTTCACTTTGGTTCCCCACTTTGATAAGTTAAGAATATAAAATACAGCATTGAAACATTTAAGAGTCCATAGATCTGAACTAAACTTATCTTAGTGCAATTGTCGAAGAAAACATATTTATAATAAATTCCAATTCAAGATGGATATAAATTATTTAAAAAAAAACCCAAGAATAATAAATTATGATGCTTTTAAAATCACAGTCAATCTTTTCTGGAAGCATTAATAAAATAAAATAAAATAAAAATAAAATTATAGAAACCTTAGGAAACTTTATTAGAAAATTCCTAAATCATTTCTGAGTAAATTTAAATGTTTAAGCCTTCGTTTTCATTTGCTATCATTTTCTACATTAGAAAACCAAAACTATAACTGTTAAATAATTTCAGGTAAATAATCAGAGACAAAAATTGGAACGAATAAATTAAAATTTAATTTAATTAATAAATTAAAACATTTGTTGATAATCAATAACTATTATCAATTATCAAAGCATGGTAATTTAATTTAAATAATTCTATAAGGAATTTAACTGTGCAGGTTTCTAATTTAAGTTTCTAATAAATTTTATTATTATTTACATAGAAAAATACGAAATTTTCAAATAAAAAAATCATTGAATAGTTTTTTTTAATATTGTTTTTCTCTAAAATGGCCAAGGAAACAAACTTGCAGCCAATATTAAAATGTCAAGAACTTAACATATTTGTATTTAACATTATATAATGTTTATAATACTAGCATAGTTTTGATATGCTTAAAATTCAATAAAACTAATAGTTTGTTCAATAAATAACTATATCAAAAACATACATATTAATCAATAGTTCTTTTAACTCTATATTTTGATCAAAAAAAGTAATGTAAGAAATAATTACCATTTTTCCAAAATTATAATATATATATATATATATATACACACACACAATGGGAAAAAGAATTTTTATTTACATATCCAATTTGGAGAATCTTATGAATCTATTTTTTTACAGAAATTATTATAAATATTAGATATATATGGATTAGAGAAAAAAGGTTTCTCTGAACATAAAATAGCTTATAACTCCCACTCACATACATATACATTGATGATGAAAACTGCATAATTAAGAGTTTCCTTTATGCTATAAAATGTTACAGATAAACTAAAATCTTACCTTCATGATTGCAAACTTATCTCGAAGTGAATATACTAAGTCACAACACGGAAAATGAAGGCATTGGGCCTTTTATAGGCACCTTTCATAATTACATATCAATGCACATTCAGCAGCTGCGTAATAGTCATCATGTGTCCGTTAAGTCCCCCAGGCAAAACAAAAGTTGGGGTAACCAGAGCGCATCTCATTGGTAATCTATCCTCATAGCAAAGATTCTACCACCTCTAAAATAATTCAAGGATAATATGTTAATTAAGAGAACATCTTCCTTATCTTCTTCGGTATATTTGACCTTCATTAGTAATTTTTGTTTCTATATTTTCAAATTCGACATGCGCTATAAGTAAGAGACTGCTTTAATTTGACAGCAGACATCCAGATATTTCTAGTAGGTGCTGATAAATAGGAATTTTTATCCTCACAGAATTTCAATCTGAGGCGTTGGTCTTGAAGATGATTTGATTTCTCATACAAAATTCAAAGGATAATATGGCAATGAACTGGTTTTTGATGTAAGAATATTATATGATATTTTTTAAAGTTCTGTTTCTATAATATTACGCGAAACTCTGATAAATAACTTTTCTGTTTCTTGAGAAGTGTTTTTAAAAGTGTTTTCGTTATTTAGACTGAACCATTTCAATGTAAAATGAATTTTTTTGCAATGTGATCTTGTAATTAAAGAATAAGAACTAAGCGTAAATATATGTGGCACGTAAAATCCCCAAAAAAATCTTCGATGCTAATTGAAAATGTGTGAAAAACTTTGTAATATTTTTATCAATAATTATCAACTACTTTTGAAAACATTCGAATCATATTCCAGATTATTTAATTGTAGTTACATTCGTGCCGCCTATGTAAGCACCCCCAGTCAAAAAAAAAAGAAAAAAAATCATGCTCTCTGTATTACTAAGCATGTATCTCTATGAGTCCTGCTAGCGTGAGAATTCCAATGCCTCAAAATCTTGAGCCGTTTTTCGTAGACGAAATCATAATGGAATTGTCTTTTACTTCAAGGATATTACGTGAGGGGGACACCTACTGAGCCCCCATGTGGTTGTCGTTTGCGGTTTGAAGGAAGGGTTTGCTTAATTTGTTGTTGCTGAATTTCCACTCACACGTGTTTCGACAATTTTAGATGCATTTTTTGTTCGCATTTTATCGTTGCTATAAAAATAATACATTTTAAAAATAAAACAAGGATAAATTAATTAAACATAAAACATTATTATTTTCAAATCTCTTTCAGGTATTTTTTTTCTTCAAAAATGTATTTTCTTCCTTATGAAGTATGAAAAAATATGATGACGAAAATAAAATTGGGATTTAAATTTTTATTTTAGAATTACTGTTTTTTAAATTATTTTTTAAACCTTTATATAAAGAATATGAAAATCAAGTCTTCAAAGAATGGAAAACTATTTTAGCAATAAAAATCTTGAAGCTTCAAGCTCGGTTTCATTTTATAATTACATATTAAATAATTTTAATTTATTTATTAAAGTAAAATTGAGGATGCTTTTATTTGCTTTTTATCTTACCCAAAATATTTTTTTTAAAGAAAGTAGTTGATAGAATAGTGCGATATTAAATAAGGTGTTGGTGGCTCGAAAAATGAAAGGAATCTAATGAACAGGTTAAAAATGTATCGTTAAAATTTATTATTTGGCCAATATAAAATTTAAAACATCTCTAATTACGAAATATTAGCAGTAATATAAGATGCAGTTGGTAAAAATATCTTCTTTTCTGTGTTGTATATTTAATTACCTGAAAACTAATTCAGAAAGATGATCTCGAAGAGTACCTTAACACAATTCTGCCTTCTTTTGCTTCTTCAAAAAAAAATTATTTTCATATTAGTAGATAAAGTACATAATTAGGAGGGAGTTTTTCACGGAAAATTGGCGATATTTCACAGAAAAAATATATATTTATCGACTCCTCAAATGATTATTTTATTTATTCTCATAAAAAATTATATTTCATAATCTTGAAGAATTTTTACAGCAATACAATTTAGTCTCTGAATTAAAATTAATATTTTTCATTCAGTTTCACAATTAAAACTTAATAAATTTTATTTCAAACAGCAAGATTTTTGTAATTTATATAAAGCTGAGAAATTTTTGACAAATCAGGTAATAAATGTTAAGAATATTTGTGCTTTCCACACGCATGTAGACATTTATCAATCGGTTCATACATAATTTTTCAATTATTTTCACAGAAGTTCCTTCAAAATTGAAACTGAATGCATCACATTTTACTTTATTTCTAAATGTTATACAGCAACTGATTTTAATTAACAGTCACCATATTTTCCTAAAATGTACTAATTGTAAATTGGTGAGGAAAGAAACAATAATTGTCGAAATTTTAATTTAATATCAAATTGAGATTTTTTGGTAATGCAATAAATTTAGAAAACCCGATTTGTAAAAGTATCTAAAAAGAAAACGCCAGGAAACACATTTCGAAAAAATATTTGAATAATCAGTATGAAATAAAAATAAGTAAATAAAGCGGAAATAAATAGATTTTTTAATTGATAAACATATTAAATATTACGATATATTATGAATAAAAAATAACTAAAAAACTTATGGCAATCGTAATAAAAAGTTTTAAAAAATCCAATCACTGAATTTAGGTCTTCTTAACCGAAAAATAATGATTCATCCCCTTAGTGACTATTGGACATGCCCTTTTCCTTCGCAGGCATAGCAGAATTGAAAAGCCGCTCATCAATCGCCAAGGTTAGCGGACCCCCCATAGCGAGCATGTGGTGCGCTCGTCCCGAAATAACTTTCACCCCTTAAATTCACCTAAAAGCCTCAAAGCGCTTGAGTCAGGCCTCTGTCGGGCGGGGCGATCTCGGGGGAGAATCAAGGCTCATAGGGATATATATTGTTACAAACCTGCAATTCGGCTTCCCAGCATAGTTTGTTCCATCTTCGGAAAGAAAGTTTTAAAGTCATCGGTACTAGACGGCGTCCAGGTGGCGCGTCGAAGGTCCCAGAGCTTGGCGACAAACTTGGCGACCATTTGGCGACTTGGCGACGAATTTGGCGACTTTGGCGCCAAAATAGATAATACCCGAAACTTCGAGAATTTTCCCGATCCGTCCAGTAGGAACCGAGATACGCCTCGAACGTTCCTGATTGGTTGAGAGGCTTCTAGCCCCGCCTCCTGAGACCTATAAAAGGAAGCGGCCGCCGCTCCAAAAGAGACGACGAGTAGTCCGAAGACGGAGCGGAAAAGCCAGTAGTCAGAGTGGACGGAGCGGTCGAAGAAGAGTAAGCGGAATCGACGGAGCGAAGTCAGTAATCCGAGTCGGAGAAGTAGAAGACGGAGTAGTCGGAAGCGACTGAGTCAAGCTCGTGCTGAACTGAGCTGTGCGCTACTGCCTGCAGTAGATTCTGGTTGTATGCTGCTGTTGTATGCTACACGTCTCGGCTGAAGATAGTCGTCTCTATGCTGTATATAGTTATCGTTTTTGTGCTGTCCTGTGTGTCTTCGTGTAAATAAACATCGTTGTTTTATTTTCTACTGCCGCCTACTGATTGAGCGTTCTCCACACCATAAACAAACCCCGGTAAAGAAATTTCGTAACAATATATATATTCGGCAAATTTTTTAAAATCTTATATTAACCCCTTAATTGATTTTTTTCATGATTTAATTAGATGACACCTTTTGTTGTTATCTTATTGAATGAATTAAAAATTATTAAAATGTTTGACATGTATGTAGATATACGTAATTTTATAGCAAACTATACTGTCTTTGAAGCGTTTAATTTCACCTCATAATTTTGAGAAGTAAAAATTCGATCCTTCTTGAGCGCGAGGGTTAAATATTAGTATTTATTAATAATACTTAATAATATTTATTAATATTATTAATATACCTAATATAATTAATAAATTATTAGTATACTTAATAATTAATATATAATATACTTAATACAAATATATATTAAAATCTTAATATATTTATAATTCTTTTCAAGAGATTGATTTTCGCCAAACGAAAAGTAGTTTGTCATTACATGAATTCAACGTGCTATTGTTATTTGATCAGAGTTTTTCAAACTAAAATAACAACATAGTACATTATTTTTATTTGAAGGTAAAAAGTTTACATAAAAGATTTAAATGACAAAAAAAAAAAAATGCCTACTTTTTTAATATTTTGTTTTAATCTTTACTTTTCAGAAGCATAGATTTTTCCCTTCCCACTTCATTAAATTGGAGTTTATGATGGTAACGACAATGCACATGTTCCAGTTTTAACTGTTAGATTAATATTGAAGAGAATTTTAAACTTTTTTAAGCATTGAAATTCAAAGGAGGTAAAAATAATTATAACTTTAGTAATTTTGTTTCAAATGAATAGATGAATTTAAGTATTTTTTTCTATCCAATAACAATAAATTAATCCTTCTCGGCGCATCATATCTTAGAAGAACCGAATTGCAATCAGTATTATAAATTAAAATTAAATGTAATGTACGGTTGCAATTTGTACCAAACTTATGCATACATCAATACTAAATAGAAAAATGTTTTACGAGAGTTAAAAATTCAAAAAAATCGAGAATCCCTGCCGTAGAATCATTTAATGATAAAATAACACCATCAATTACCACTAAATCTTTCCTTCAATGTAAATTTGAATTTTTCTTACTAACTTACAGTAAAAATTCGATCAAGACGATCTTATTTTACTGTTATGCTTTCCAATTCAAGAAATAGGGCATAACCAATAGATAACGCATTTATAATTCAAAATAACGCATTTCCAAGTGTGAGCAAATAGTCTTCAAAGATGTTATAGGCATCATATATTTATTTATTTATTTATTGTTTTTTGTGAATTAAACTGTTTCTAATAATGGTCCAGAAACCTACTAATTAATAATTCTAGAAACATAATAATACATATATTTAACTTTTCTTCTGAATTTAATTACTATCCCAAGTAGCACCGATTGTTGCACAGTATTGTATTATAGTATTATGCAGTGTTAGCAATAAATAAGTTAACCACTTCAGTGGCCTCTAAAATGCGTTCTACTGATCCAAATGAGATAAAATTTGAACTACAGATTATTGAGATGATGCGCTTTACATTTATTAAATAAAAGCAAATTAGTACAAATATTCATCTTTTGGTAGCGTTGTAATACACATAAAATCATTTAATATGGTTTATAATTGTTAAATAAAGTAAAATTGAAATTGCTCAATATCTCTTCCTACATTTTCAACAATACGCTCTAATCGGAGAACCATATTTTCTATAAATGACCGGAGTGAGTCTGCCGGAATATTAAGAATATGATGTCAAATGTTATCCTTCAGATATGGTCGAGATGATGGTCTTTGACGCTAGATATTGTCCTTCAAATAACCCCACAACCAAAAGTCGCAAGGGCTGATGTCTCGCGAGCAAGGAGGCCACTCTATTGGGAAATTTCGGTTGATAACTCGTGCTTCTGTGAAATGCTGTATTAACAATCACTTTGCACGATGATCAATATGAGGTGGTGCACCATCCTACATGAAAATGATGTCTTGAAAGCATCCACGCTGCAGAGTTGGAATTAAAAAATCCTTCAGGATATCATAGTACCGTTGTCCTGTAACGGAACAGGTTTGGATACCTTTGGGAGCTAATGTTAGAATTAGCTGTAAAACCACACCACACTTTTTCGGGATGCAAGGGTTGTTCCTGGATAACGTCAGGGTTTTCATCTGAGCAAATTCGACCGTTGTGGGTGTTAACTTGCCCTTTGAGGCAAAAGTGGGCCTCATCACTCCACAGAATGTTCCAGGGCACCACCATTCGAGCAAGGAATTGAAGTGCAAAAGTTTTACGGACCTCTGAGTCGCCGCCCTGCAACAGGTGCACAGACGTAATTTTGTATGGATTAAAATACAAAATCTTCCTTACGATTTTTCGTGCAGTTGAATACGGCATATACAGAACACGGGAAACAACTGTGAAACTCACACTATTATATGGCGAGTGACTGCTGGCTTCAACGAACGCGATCGCAATATTTTCCATGCTGAAAGACGGATTTTTTTTTCTGCATCGTTTTGCGTAGCGCACCTGGAGATATTGGAGTTTTATTGGTTCTGGTAGAACAATTTCACCAGTAGCGCTTTTTCTTGAAACGTAGGCATGATGAACAGAGAAGAAATTAATGTTCGTGCAGAATCCACCTTCTCTTTACCCAAAGAAAAATAATAATAGACATGCGCTGTAACGCAAATTATGTTTCACATTTTCAATATATGCAAATAAATGACATTTGTATTACAGAACTATTAATTGGTGAATTTTTGTGCTGAATTTTTAATTAATAAATGAAAAGTGCATCATCTGACTAATCTGTAGTTCAAATTTTATCTTATTTGAACGCATTTTAGAGCAATTTGAAGTGGGTAACTTATTTCTTGCCAACCCTGTGCAATAATACAAATATATGTCTTATTATTAGTTTTAAGTGCTTAAAAATTTTTATATACCCCTAACTATAATATAGTCAAAGTTCGGCTATAACAATCTTGCTTTTCATTAAGCCTTTCGATTCAAAATGTGATAGCACTTTCTCGTATGACAGTAAATCGTCTTTGAAAGAAGTAAAATTCTATAATTATTATTCAAATTGCGTGTGAATTAAATTGTCTCTTACAATGGTACATAAACTTACTAATAAAAATATAATTTAATTTCCTTGTGAATATATTTACTATCGCAGGAGCACTGTCGCACAATATTGTACAATATTGTGTGACATCATTTTGTATCATCCAGTTTTCAACATTATATAATAATGTGAATACTACTTACTTTCATACAATATAGTACAATATTTGTCTGTTTTTATAGTTTAAATTCATTAGAAAATATTTTGAAAGATTTGAATGAAAATAATCCATATTTAAAATATTATTTAATACAATATATCAATAACGGCATAAGATTTTATATAAATAGATATTTTTCGTTCCCTAATTTGAATGAGTAAAACTTGAGTGAATCATTCCGTTTTTAATAATTTGGTGACTATAGCATTTAAATTAAGTCTTAGATAATAAAAAGTAACTTCACCAATACTGTTAAGCATTGCATCTTAGAATAATTTTCCGAAAAACTGATGCCACCAATTAAGATATTTCTTCTTTTTCTCTTCAAAATAAAATCCTGAAACAATTATTCTTCTAAGGAAATTTTCACCTTTGCTCTTCCACTAGTAAATGAATCTTACACACGAGAATACACCCAAAAGGAATTTCACTGTAACCAAAATGCTTTTGGTCGATGACGCCCAAGCATGCCTGAAATGTCCGTGATGCTGTGTTTTCTGTATCATACAATGAAGGTCAAGCATAATGACAAAGATCACACGCAGCATCTCTTGATATGTAAATAGGATGACTGCAAACAAATGTAGAAAACATCGCTGACCTCCCACTCATTCGCATTTCTCTTTCTGCGTCAAGTAATATTTCTGATACTTAAGATTAGCTGTGTTTTACAGATGAGTGTAAAGGTTCAAAGTGAATCATATACATAGTAAAGATAAATTAATCTAACAGTAACCTTACAAATGCTAAAAACGTTTCCACCTCTATGAAATAAACGGAGACGACTTTCATATATTGAGATATTATGAATCTTTGCATTTTACGTGCAACAGAAAGATACCAGAAATAACTGTAAAATATCAATGCTTTGTAATGCAATTTTTAAAAATATATATAATATACTTTATTAGAAAATCCAAAGTATAACGAGACGCAAAAGAGTTACAGCTTGCGTAGTTAAGATCAAACCGAGAATGATTTAAAAATGGGTAAATTTACTCAAAACATGATGAGCATGCAGGAAAACATGAGAGATACAGTCACAGGTATTGTTAGTTGTTATCACGTTACAGTTAAATTAACCTAGTGCATATGAGAAACGGTTAAAAAAATGTTTAATGTAATAAGGTGGTAAGGTATCGTTTGTTTTTAACCAGTTGGCGTCTAACTTCCGGTCCCAGGCAGACGAATACATTTGCTGAGATGGAGAAAAATATAAAACGGAAAGCAGATTGCAGAAGTTGTAATAAATAGAACTGCATTGAATTCAGCAAATCTTTTCTAATTATCAAAGTGGCTCCATTCTGTGTTATGAAGTAGTCCCTTTGAATCATGCTCATTTCCTAACTTATCAAAATTGACTCGTCTAAAATACAGCAATTCTTACATCACTCCTGTCAACTGGACAGAGCCAGACTATAGTGCTATAACATTTGCATCGGGCTATTTTCCTATATTAGTAATAAACTCGCTGATTCATCAAGAAGTAACTCACATTTAATGCATTTTTTGTAATTCGTGCAAAAACAATATAATATTCCAGAATGTTAGGTCATTCCCTCATTTAAATTATGATTTTATGTGAATTCTTGTATAGGCATTTAAAACAAATGGAAAGGAATGATTCCATGACCTTCTAAAACAGTGACTCTTATCTCCTTAAGATTTGCGCAAAGGTTCCGAGTAAGCAATTTACAATATCTTCATTTTTAAGTTCACTTCATGAATTGAAGTACAGATTTGTTATTGTGATACAAAATGTGCACTGTAAAGGCTGAAAAATATTTGGTACAAAATTGAAATCCATTTTGTTATCCAATGTGCTACTAAATGAGCATTATTTAATTTCAGTTATCTAATTATTATAGTTTTTAAATTATACTTTATGCATGAGCAATAATTTGATTTGACATGTTTTTCTTCAAAAATATAAATGAAGACGAACAAACTCCATTATAAATTCGACAATAATTTATGTGCATATTCTATCTTATGCAAAATCTGCTGGATGAAGGAGATAGTACTACTAGTGTCAGATCTGTTTAATAGCAGCGTTAAATTAACCAAATATGATTCACTTCATAAATTATGAGACATAATCTACCAAAGAATGGTTTAAAAAATATTGGAATTTTGACAACAGATAAATTTATTGCATATTTTGATACTTTTAACAAAAGATAAAAAACTCATAAAATAAAAACTGATTAAAATTTATTTATAAAAAGTCGTTATTGAAAGCTAAAGCTATTTTAAACTTTAGTAAATCAAATACATATTGTTATTATTACATAATATTA
This sequence comes from Argiope aurantia, assembly GCA_026543865.1. Classification (NCBI taxonomy): domain Eukaryota; kingdom Metazoa; phylum Arthropoda; class Arachnida; order Araneae; family Araneidae; genus Argiope; species Argiope aurantia. The sequence continues at coordinate 311,673 of JAPMOR010030685.1, read as the reverse complement.
AATTAATACATATTGTTTGCATTATTGTTAATTATGTTTAAGACCGCTGAAAATCATCCAAACAGAAAATTATCACAAATGTGGAAGATTTAAAGCTTCTATTTCCATTTCTTTTACATATATTTTATATAAAAATATGCTTATTCCTACAATAAAATCTGAATAATCTTTTTGTATTCATTAGACATTGGAGAGTACGAAGAAAACTATTGATTAGAATGGAAAGTTTGTTAATTTGTAAGATTAAAAGTAAGAAAAGGTAAAAGAATTACATTAAAAAAAGCATTTTTTATAAAAAAACACATTTTAACATTTTCAAATGATCTTAGTATTTTTTTTTTTCATTTGAGAATACCTTTGAGAAAACTCGAAGAGCAAATACATATAGGCAATAGCAGATGTTTTCAAGGTTTCTAAAAAATTCAAAAGTATCAAACAATTGAACTGAATATCAAAATTTTTCTATTTAATTCCTAGTTTTTCTAAAAAAGCGAATTTTTAACAGAAACCTTTCCTTTTATCTTATGGTCATATTTTTTCAACATAGTACAAATAATTTATATGAATGTTGACGCTTTATAGTGTATAGTATATTGCTTTATACTATCATAAAAGCATCTAAAAAAAAGAACAAAATTAGAGACATTTTCAGTGCATATCGAGTTTCGACAGGTTTTACAAACAATTCCTCCAAATTCATAGACAAGTTCAAAAATATAGAATTATTTCTTCTTTTAACAGAATCTTCTTTCTATCATATTTCGAAATATTTTATAGAAACATTCCATAGATTATCTGCTATGAATTATGTTTTTAAAATTATTTTTTAACCCATACTGCATATCGTGATGTATAAACTATATAATACTTCAAAAATAATTTTATATGTGAGGAAAGCCAATTAAAGCAAAAAAAGTCTCCTCAGAACTTGCTTATAAAAAATAGGAAAGAATAAAAAAGAAAAAAGAAAATATATAAAAAAAAGAAAAAGCGGAGTTTATACATATATTTATTACTAAACTATTTCAGAACTAACTGCAATTTTCATCTGCTTATGACATTTAGGGGAAAAAAAGAGATTTTTCGATATTTTGTGCTTGACTGCACATAAACAAAATTTTAATTAGACTTCCAATTGAAACCGATTACGCAATTTAATTAGAATTATAAATTAATATCCAAAATCATTGATGCATTTAAAAATAAATTTGCGTAATTGATACCATTTCCAACATTTCTTGAAATAGTAGTCTTAATAATGGTAGTGGCTCCCTTCCATAAAACAGTGTATTTTTCCCCTATAAAAGGAAGCTAAAGTATCATATCAATTTTTATACATGATACGTTATATAAGAATGTACATCCTTTGTAGATATGTTGTTTTCCTACATCCTCTTTTGTAAACAAAATGTGTTAATTCATTCTTTTATTTTTTCAAAGAATATATGTTCTTGGCCATACTAAAACATTTGACTTCAGATAAAAGAAGAATTACTGAACGATGCTTTTAGACATCATCAAAAAGACCAGAAAAATAAACATTTTGTTATCATGTTATTATAAAGTGTAATTAAAAAACATATTTGATTACTGAAATTAAAGCGTCAAACGGGGAAATTTTAAGCTGTTACTTTAAGTTTGACAAAAACGATAAACATTAATTTACATAAATGATGTATTGCTCAGAGGAAGTCGAAAAATGGCGAGTTACTTTTGATAGATATCGTTCAGAAGTTGAAGACTTAATGGATATCAATAAAAAATGGTAAATATATTTTAAATATCAGCAGCAAAACAGGTACATGGTATGGAAATGTTTTTCATTCTTGATCTATTTAGTTTGACCAAATATCTTCCACTAAACTTTATTAATCATTACAGAAGAAAAATAACTATATGAAAAAATCCACAATTCCAGATAGTAATTTAGATTCCTTTACATGTAAATTACTATTTTGCAACAAAAATTGTTGATGCTAGAAACAATAATTATTAGTTCTTAAAAATCACTTTTCAACCCCTATCTTCTAGGATATTGATGTTGTTGAAAAATTTACAAACAAAAGTTGTTTGTTTTAATGAGGAGCTAATTTGATCATTATTTAACTGATGTATAATAAAATGTATATCATGTATACTTTTAATAAAAATAAAATTAAAATGTCTGAGAATTCTTTATTTGTCAGAAAACAAAAAGATTGATTTAATGAGAAACTTAAAAATGTTCTCTTCCTAGATATATTGTTTTAATTATGTCTGTGAGTTAAAATCAAGATTAAAACTGAAGAAATTCCTTTTGGGGTACACTATTTCTTGTGGTATGAACAAATGTCTTAATATACTGCCCTTTTTTTCATTTAAAAATAGGCATAATCCTTTTTTATTTTTATTATTATTCAGAATTCACTTGAGAATCTGAAAGAATTCTCCGAAATAATTTTTACGCCCTTTTCATTCATTTCATAAATTTTACTTTTGGAAAAACTGAATTTTAATGCTTAGAAAATTATAAATATTGTATTATTTATTATAAAATTTATATTTTAAAATAAATAAATTAAGATATTTTGGATAATTAAATTAAAAAACAAATTAATAATTAGCAAGAAAAAAGCAATTGATGTGTTTTTTATTATACAGAATATCTAATTACAAAGAAGATAATAATAACCTATAAATAATTCGAAAATAATTGTTAATGTTTAATGCATATATGTACATTTTCCTAAAAACTTTGAATCGTAATACAGGAAATATTATTGCTTTAAATTTGACTTTTTTTTTTAACTGAATCAATTTAAACTGTTCAAATAAGGTATTTTCAGCTTCTGCTTAATGAAACAGTATAAATCTAAATTAACACATTGCTATAAATGAACAATAAATGGCTCCCACAAATAGAACTTAAGTACTTATTTCTATTCAAAACTCCCATTCAATTTATTGAATTAAAACTCCCACTTCACTGACCACTCTAAAAGACACATTTCGCAACTCCACACACTTCCAACCTTCTGCAAAAGCAGAACCGCTGCTTTTTTCTCCATTCTTTCAGAATTTCTCTGTCCTCTTACTTTCTTATTTTTTTTTTCTATTTAATGACTCTCAGGGATTCCTGTCGTATAAGGGCAGATGAGAGAACATCACCACCCATCCCTCAGGGCATCTCCACCCGTAATCGGCCCATCTACGGCCTTCGGAGAGCTTTCCTGCCAGCAAGGACAAACGCCTTTATAAGATAGCATCACGTCTGAAAGAGAGAGAGAAAGAAAAAAAGAGTGGTTGCGTTTATAATTGCTCTTTTTGAAGATATCAAGTTGCTTCACCAGCTCACGGAAAATCCAGTTTGTTCATTTGTCTTTGATAGTTTGAGAAGCGACACTTTTTCAATAAAATCAGTTTAAATCAGTTCTGTAAGAAAGTAATGCAGATTTATTCGAATTCGAAATCTGTTTCCGTTTGGCTTCGATGATGATAGAGCAACAAAATACCTTTTTTTCTTCATTTAAAGATCGGAAGTCAATAGTCAAAATAGAGTCTGAAATAGTGCATTGCATGTTGTGATTCAGGAATTTATGAATGGCATGTAGCATCTAGAGAAATGCAAACTTAGTTATAAAATAATCACATAATATAAAAAGTTTGAACATAATTAAATGATAACAAATTTAATTTTAAATGATTAATACAATGCAATAATGAATCCTACAATGTAATAATGAATGAAATAAAGAATTATACAATGAAAAGTCATAATGAATTATACAATGCGATAATGGTTGGAAAAAGTCATAATTAATCATACATATAATGATTTAAATAAGTTACAATGAATCATAATATGTAATAAGGGAATAAATTATAATAAATCATACAATGTAATAATGGATAAAATAAATCATAATGAATTATACAATATAATAATGGATGAAGTAAATCATAATGAAACATACAATGTAATAATTAATTAAATAAGTCATAATGAATCACACTATGAAATAATGGAATAAATCATAATGAATCATACAATCTAATAATATATAAAATATAACCATAATGAATCATGCAATAAAATAAATAATAAAAGGCTGCAGTACTATCCTGGTTGTAAAGACCTGTAGCTGATGCCAAATTGCATCAAATTATAAACCCGATTCCTATGAATAACAGCAATATAAGCAAGTCTATTACACTCTAAATCCATCACTCTCACAAGCCCTCCCACTGAAGTGTCACAGAAGTTTCAAGAAGTGATATCAGCTTAGGTGTTAGCCTCATCATCTAGCGGCAATTCGCAATCTTGAGATCTGTCTCAAAACAGCCGCAATGTTGTTTTTATTTTGTAATGTAAATATAACTAAAATACGTAAATAAATACATATGGAATGAGTAATACAATATAATAATCTTAGAATTAAATATATTCCGTTTGCTAGCCGGAAGTCGTTGTGAATTGTCTTGGTTTAAAATTTCATTTCTTCTTTAGCGAATTGCATCAGTGATAAGAATTAACTTTCACAGACGACTCGTGAAGCCTCAATTTTTAATATAATAATTATGGTGTTATTTTAAATAACTGAACATCTGTTATTAAATCACTGAGACTTAATGCAACTTCTAGGTCTAGGTCTACATCACATCGACCAGCCTACCCGAAAGGGTGTAAGACCTTAAAGGTTGTCGGGGAGAGAACTATTATTTATTATTATTAAATTTATTATTTATTAAAAGGCTTACAGTCATCGCCAGAATATGAGCGGTAAATAAGGGTATACATTATAGTTCATTTGACTAAAATAAAATATTTAAATTAATTAATTATCAGGCCAATTCTGTGTTCAGGAGATTAAGCGGAAAAGTACACATAGAAAGCATTAATATACAAAAGCACAAAAAAATCACAATGTCCAAAGGGTGGATGACATAATAGATATAGCAGCATAGTAGATATAGACATATAGCATTATCAAACAATATACCAATATCCAAAATCATATAATCTATCCCATTATAAAAAGAATCAACAATAGGTGAATGAAACAAATACAAGGTGAAAATACGAAGCAGATCCAGAAGGACAAACACATGAAAACAAAGCATTAGTAAAAGGTAAATAAAAAATATGAGCAGGAACGTACAGTTTTTAATAGCTATAATCCAACATAAAAAAGAACAATTAGAAGCTGTGACAGAATAAATACATAAAATCAATTAAAACAAGACAGTAAACAACCCAAAACACAGATCCATCATCCTAGCCTCCTCTGAATCTCCTCAAAAATATCCCTCGAGACTTCACAAATCTTCCCCATCATCCTCGGCGAAAACTCTTTCCTGAGTAAGCTCAGAAACCAATGAGGTTTGGATTCGATAGAGGGGAGAGTGAGGTGATAAAGACTAGTGTGTGCACATTCAAAAGCGAAATGATCTTCATCTAATGCAACCTCTAAAGATATAAATATTGTTTTTTGCCAATATTGAAATGTGTTATATTTATACATCAATTTCTCATTATCTCCAGAAAAGCGAAAACAAAAGCTAAAGGAATTCTTGATCAACCTACAACAGAAATTTTGACAGAATTTTTTTTAATACAACAGAAACAATTTTTGGTTTCCATAATTATTGCTTTGTATTTTAACATCTTCTGTTCTTATCTGTCGTGCACACATTATGTCAATCGTTATCATCTTATCTGCCGTGCACTCATTTGCATGTCAGTAGTGTTTATTATGTTTAAATTTTATGAGACAATATATAATAATTTAAGTCTCGATTTCAGAAAATTCATAATTCACGTTCTTTGAACAAGCTAACGGGTCATCTAGCTTTGTTAGAAAAAATTCATTTTTTAGTTTTCTACAATTAAAAAAAATTATGAATTTACAATAGGCATTTAATTATATACATTTAGCATTTTATTTTCATTTATCAAACGTATTATTCTGAGCTGCTTGAATCAAAAGAATTTTTTTGTATTAAAAATTATACCTAAATTGTATAATGTTAAGTGCTAATGTTTTGGATATCCAAAAATCTGAAAAATATGTAAAAAAAATAAATAAAAAAAATAAATAAATAAATTTTCTTATTTAGAAAATTCTATACGAGAAAAAAAATCATTTCGACTTTTCCTTTGAACTACAAAATATAATTCTTTCTGTTTAATTTTAATCCATACATTCTGAGAAAATGAAATCTCTATTTAACTTTTAAGGCAAAGATTTGAAAAGTGATTTACGTTCTTTTCAACTAATTGGATGATTGAATATTATGTCATCCCTTTCAGCTACCCATGGAGTTTTTATTCTGGCATTCATTCATTAGTAACAAATACAACCATTATACATAAACATGGTGAACATCCTCTTCTTCACAGAATGAGTTATATTTTAATGGGTTTGTGTCCAAACATTCCATTGACTCCTAGTCAAATATTATTGTCAACAATAATAGATTTTAAAGTGACATATTTAGATACTTATAAAAAATATATTATTTTTAAATATCTCTGGTTTACTTCTGTTATGAAAACAAAATTTTATTATAAACAGAAATTAAATTATAACTGTGTGATAATATGGAACCCTAATTTTTGGGATCTTAACTCCGAAAAGGGTTACATTTCGGCTTTTATTTTGTAATACGTGTTTTTTCTTAATTTTCATGAAGAATATTTTGTGGTACATTAGTTCTATTAAATTCATATTTTTCAGTCTAAATCAATAGATTACTTCCATTATTTATTTATGAATTTTAATTTAAGGCATTTCATATTAATTTCTTAACAGCCAGGAAAGCCAATATTCTTGCAAAATAAGCTGATCACCAAAGATAAGAAATCAAAGTATATAACTATGTATAATTTCTGTGACAGATGTGGTTATAGTCAGAATCCCATCAAAATTTTAGAAACATTTCATGCAGCAAAACTTTTTTCTATATACTGGTTTCAGATTTAATTCAGATTAAAAGTAATCTATTATCTAATTTAGATTAAAAGTTCCTTAAGAAACTCTTAAATAAAACAGAAATGTTTATTTTTTTCCATTTTTTTTAAACTGGATAATAATTTTTTGATAAAATTTAACGTTCCGTTTATCGTCCTTTATCTGCCAGATACACGATTACTTCTTTTTTCAATAACTAGATGGTACTATGTCTAAGAAAAAATTCCTTTTTTTTTCTGGCTTGTTATGGAAAAAAATTATTGTGTTTTCGTTTATTTCTATTTTAAGTTGTGTTTATATAGCTATATTATTCTTTTACTAAGCTATATTATTTATCAATGTGAACAATACGTACTGGTTTATCTGACGGATACAGTACAACCATATTTGTTTGAAAAAAACATGCGACAAAGGGAATGTTAAGTGCTGTTCTTAATTTAAAGATAGAATCAAATTCTAAAAGGCTCATATTGCTTCACATATCATAAATATTTGTTTACAGCATCTTGCCACCATACGCATCAAATACAGCTTATCAAAGCCAACTCCAAAACGAAATTTTTGAGTAAAAAAAGCTCAAAATAATTCTAAATTATTAAGAACAATTTTTAATGTGAACGAGAAACGAGATTAATTACAGTTAAAGAAGTGATGGTAAACAATGATTGTTTTTATTATTTTATTTTTTATAGTTTACAGAATTTAATGCCAAAGATAAAATTTAAACTATTAACAAATGAAAAGTTAAAACTATACAAATATAATTTAATTAGTTACAAATTAACACCCAAATCTTAAGAATGCACAGCTCTTCATAATAAACAAAAGCAATATTAAATATCACATGTACCAATCAAAATTATTCGCAGGAAACTAGCATGAGCCACAAAGTATAAATTCTATTTCAAAAGTGAATTTCTTAATATTGATTTTCAAAATTAGCAACATTGAAAATGGAACTTAGTCAATCTACTGATTATTAAATAATAATACTCAATAAAATTATTTGAATTTTAAAACTTCCTCAATTATTTATTAATGTTAATTATATATACTGGTTTATTGACCGATACAGTACAACCATATTTGTTTGAAAAAAACACGCGACTAATGGAATGTTAAGTGCTGCTCTTAATTTGAATTAAATAGAATGTATATTTCTCCATCAGTAAGAGAGAGAGAGAAAAAGATAAGTGGAAAACCATATTTAGATAACTTTGCTTCCGTTTACCACAAGAATCCGTCATTATGTGATACAAAATAACAAATATTAAACCTAAATATAAAAATAATCAAAGGTTCTGAGGTAAAATCGGAAATTTCTTTTTTTTTTAATTCATTTTTTATGCTCCATTTACTTCCTGAACAGTAACTAAGAAATAAGGAAGTATTTCAACATTCTCAACTTGAGATTCCTTCCCCCGAAAAAAAAATCTCACTTTCTCTCTAATTGAAGCCACTGTCAACCTAAGTTATATGCTTTTAAGACACACTTCTTTCTCCCATAGGTGCGCCTTCAAAAGTCAATATTTACACAAGCGCGGACATTTCAATCTTCCGAACCCACGTGAAGTCAAAATGACTTTCATCTATAAGTACTCAAAGTTGTTATCGTTTTTATGTTAAGAAATAACTCAAAAGGCGGTCCTCTTCAGAAGTCATTGTTATACATTTTCCCCTACACGTGGAGAAAGAAGGTCAGTGAGGATTGCAACGTGGGTTACAAACATTGGCGTCGATTTATTCACTAAGGAGGATTATGCATTTCCCACAGAGATTTTTTTTTTTTCGTTTATGTGGAGATTTAGTGAGATTTTTAAGTTCGCTTTAATTGGATGTGCTGTTGTTAAACATAAATTTCCGAGCCTTTTATTAACGGTTTTTTTTTTTTCAAAGATGGGATTAGATAATTTTCGACTCAGTTTGAAAAAGATTCTTATGGAAAAAGAATAAGATTTGTTTTGATGAAGTCAAAATCCATTAGTAAAAACTTATAGATAAAATTTTGAATTATTGATCTGCCATTTTCATTGCTTCTTAGTAACGTTTTCGAAGATGTAATCCTATAATTTAAGCACTTGTTATGCAGAAAATATCTTATTGAAAAAAGTTTTTTTTGTTGATAAAATCAAAGTCTATTAATATAAGCCGACACGCAATATTTCTAATTGTTGCCCTAAGAGAAATTTCATTGTTGTAAAAGAATTTGTTTGCGGAAAAAAAACTTTCACCCCCCCCCCCCCCTTCTGTACCACAATTTCTTTTGTAAGTTTAGCATTAGCAATAAAAAAGATAAATTTCTTTGGAAATTATTCCAGACAAATTGGTTTTGAGAGAGGGCGTAAAACTTCCTAAATTTCGCCACTTGCAACGCCACTCAAGCTACAAGAATATTGCATAATCTCGAATATATATATGAAAAAAAAGTAATGGTGGGTTTTAATAAGAATAAATTTAAATATGTATGTGATTGTTTTTAATGTTCCAATTAAATATTTCAAAACAAAATCGCTTTTTTTGTATTTTTAGTTTTAATATAGAAGAACTTAGTAGAAGCATTCTCAAGCAAAGAATTTGTGGTCTTCAAATTTATGTATGTTATTACATGGAAGCAGAAATCATATTCTAAGCAGCCATGCTATACAGCAGCAGCTATTTTTCTTAAAAACTAATTTAATGTAGCCTTATTTATTTCTTCGTTAAAGATTTCATTAGAGCTCTTGAAAAACCAAAGAAAAATAATTTGTATATGTACTGTTCACAAAGATATAATAAGAAAAAATTTCTAACAATAAAAATCAAAGAGGAAGTCCAAATAATAAATATTACCGAATCTAGAATCAAATGTTTTATCAAATTCTTAATTTAATAAATTAATCGATTAATAGAAAATAAAGCTCAAAATATATTTAAAAATATAATGTCATCAAAAAACACAATTGTAATGCCAAACCTCTAGCACGACAATAGAAGGTAAAAATTAATTTCACATCAGTAAAAATTGATCGCAAAATTCTGCCTTTATAAATACAAAAAAAAAATCAAAGTAAATAAATATATATGAAAAAATCATCATAAGTTCTTTAAGATTATGAAAACTCCTTTATTTTTTGAACAAAATACAGTAATTCATATACATTAATCACAAAGAAAATATAAGAAATATATACATTTCATTCAAATCAATATCAACTCAATTAGTCCCAATCATGATTTAAGCATACTCATATCATTTACTTTATTTTCTGAGGCATATTAACGAATACTCTCTTATTACTATTGTTAATATTCTCTAATGATCCAATTATATTTTGCGTCCTGCATTGATGAAAAATATCTGTATTCGTGTAATTGGTTGACCTTCACTTGATTTGTCCACGAACGTCTAGAAATAGTTTTAGATCCTCGCGGCTGTTACTTCTAATGCTTCAAAACAAAACCGCAACAATTATAAGATAACTAATTGAATTAATCCACAGTCAGGCAAAGCTATCTTTCTTCAAATGGAATTTTAATCCCCAGGCTTTCTACGTGTATTGATTTTATTAACTTTAATGACAAGCCAATGCAATATCACTTTTTATTGTTATTTTCTGAGTTTCTTAATGACCTATTACTTTATACAGTTACTTATTAACGGCCTTGTGATGGATAAAAAGAAAGGCAAAGAAGATCGAATTTCTTGTCACACTTTTTAGATACGTTTCGTTAATTTTTCTGAAGAAGTAAATGTGGATAGATAATTTTATTTACAATGAAATATACGCAGCAGGTATTTCTTGAGAATATCTGCCGGAATTTGTTGAGTGTAATGGAATTAAAACTGCCAATCTTTTTACAAACCATTTGCCTGCGTTCTGGAATAGGAGTAGCGCTTCTTCCCACTAATCTGGGCGTCCCGGGTTCGAGTCCCGGTTTGGGCATGGTTGTTCTATGTGTGAATGTGCTCTCCTGTAAAAAGTGGTTGTGCAAGCGAATAAATGATGCGTGAGTAGCAAAGTCGTACTCTTGGCCCTGGTTGGCGCTACTAAAAAAACAAGAGACACTCCCCCACTGGCTTAAAGTTGCTGTCTTCGAACAGCGGTCTTGTCCATGACACGTGCCATAAGAAACAACAACAAGTCATTTAGAGAAAATATCTCCGTAAAATTGAAATTTAATAGAGATACAAGCATTATAAATTTTCCAAATTTTGTATATAATTTCTTGAGAAAAGATCTCTGAATTCGTGAAGATTTAGAAATTTATAGTTATGTAAAACTGCCAAGTTATGAGCAAGTTCTGGAGAGAAAAGATTTCTGAAATTATGAAAGTGAAAAAAAAAATCCTAGCTTTGTAAAATCGCCAAACTTTATACAAGTAACATATATTTTTAATACGTTTTAGTAAAAAAAAAATTTCTAAAACTCAGGAAATTAATTTTTTGGTCCTAAATTATGGCACAAAGTTTTATCTGCAAGTCAAAAATAAGTTGGATTTTGCATTATTCGGTCAAATAATTATAGCTAATATCATTGAGAAATTCAACAATTCAATTCAGTTTCGTTGTTCAAATTGGTAATGAAATTATTATGTATATTAAATATCAATTGATGAACTATATCTGCAATGTTTAAAAAATATAAATTTTTAAATAATAAAATAAAAAATAATTATTTCATATCACATAGGAAAAAATTATGTTTGAAGTTTTCTTTGTAACCCAAATGAAAGATAGGATTCGATGTTTTTCATTATTTCGCATATCTGATAATACTATCGTAATGAAATTAAAATATTCTTACAAAAGCATTCATATTATATATTAAAATTCCATGCCCTTTTATATAAGCCTCAAGGACCTAAATTACATTTCTTAATTTTGTCAATATAAATTTGAATTAAAAACCACGATTATTTATTTGAAAAATGATTTATTATTGAATTAAATTGAATTATTTATTATTATTGATAATTTTAATTTTAAAAAATTAAGTATATTTAATTTTTATTATAATATTTTGAAAAAATTAATTGTAAACTTTATATTTCATTTTTAGTTCTCTTTTAGCAATTTTATATTATATAGTATGATCTTTTATTGGGACATCATTCGAAATCGGTACGAAATAACAAAACTCAATCGTATTGTAAAAGAATCAAAGTTGTTAAAAACATATTAGATTTTTTAAAGATATTAAACTAAAAAATGTTTAAAAATTCTTGAAACAATTTTCTTTAATATTAAGTTTTAAAACAATATTAGTTAGTTCATGAGAAAAGCTTTCAAAAAATGTGATTTTTTAAAAAAAATTTTAAGTATTCAGATTGTCAGTTTCTTTTAACCTAATTATTTTCATACTAAATTTTTTTAACATTTTCTGAGATTTAGTACAATTGAAATATTTAGTCGCACAAACTTTTTTTCTAAATATTTCCGAAATCTCCGATTTTTAATAATAATGTTCAAAAATAACGAAAACCATAAAAAAGTGTTTCATAGTTTAAATGTAAAAAATACCTTTTATTACATAGTTAAATGTAATAAAAGGTGTTCTTTATATTTATAATTTTATATATTTTGTGAAAAAAAAAACAGAGAAAATATTTTCCAACAATTTCTAATAGATATCCTTTTGAAATTTTATCTAACTTTTTTTCACATATTACAGATT
>JAPMOR010030685.1:250523-294069 GCA_026543865.1 Argiope aurantia | reverse complement strand
ATATCCTTTTGAAATTTTATCTAACTTTTTTTCACATATTACAGATTCTTAATAATTATAAATTCTTCATATCCTATCACGGCCTAAGCAAAAATTAAGTATCCAAAATTATTTCTATTTCAGGTACATCTGCATGATGCTATCACTAAATTTCTGTAATTTCTAAGCAGACAAATCAAATGGATAAAATTTTTGCTGATAGTTTTTTTGCTTATTTCATTTCCTGATCATGTTAGGAGGGATTTAAAGATAAATAAATCATTTATTTAATCAGCAATTATCCAATTATATACAGTTCGAAACGTAAATTCAATCTTTGTATTGAGTATAAAAAAAATTAAAACCCAACCAAACTCTAAATTAAAGGTAAAATATGTCTGGCAATATAATAAAAAAATTAAATTTTTTTTTAATTTGGTGTTGCTAAAAATTACACCAAAACTGATTAAAACTTTTAAAAAAATTATGTGCGCATTATTTTTTTTTTTTTTTTTTTTTTTTTACATTTCTGAAAAAGCTATTTAAAGCACAACGGAATACAATCAGAGTAAACATTTTTTCTGTTTTAAACAGTGCAGAAGCAAATTTTATCAAACTTCCTCTAATTAAAAATTTTTGTATAAAAAATTTAGCGTAAAATATTTTTAACATTATTCAATACGAATATAATTTGATTTAAAGTCTGTACGTATGCGTCTAGTATTAAAAATACTTCGCAAATTATCTTTAATTCCAAAACTCAACAAAACCAGCAACAATATAATAATATCATCTTGCATTAGTATATCCAGAAATTCTATTAAAATATTAGCCAAAATATTAAATTTACACACCTTTAATTTTGATCCCATGTCAGCACTTGTATATTCTAAAAATTTTGATTCTTATAAATAGAATGTCATAATAACTAAGGTAAATTAAATTTTCAATTTTTACATAAGCAATCATATTTAAATTTTTAATGCATTATTCTAAACAATATTTGAATTTTATTTTTAACAAGTCCCCGAAAGGCTTTTAATGGGAAAGACAGCCTGAAATAAATTTTTCGTCTTATATTGAGTATTTCATTTAATTTTTGATTCTGCAAAATCAACTATATTTTGATGGAAAATTCATACTAAGTAGTATTTGATGTCATTCCTTTATAATTAGCTGAAAAAGATCCGGATTGTCCGCATCACTTATCATATTTCTTTTTAAGATCTAATTTAAAATTGGATTTATACGGAATAATTCGGAATAATTCTCTTGAAAATTCTAATAGATTAAATTGGTGTCATTGAAATGGATTAGAGACACAGAATTTGCAAAATATTCATGTATTTTTTTTCAAGTATAATAATGAGAAAGTAAAAAGTTTTTCAAAAATAAGAAGAATTTATTAATGTATTTTTAATGCAAAATTTTATAAGTGCTTTTATACATTTTTGGCCTGTTTAATTAATCAAGATTTTCAATACGATAGCAATCAGGATAAATAGAAAAATTAATAGTGTTTTAGGTTTTTGGTTAGAATACAAAAAATTTCGAAATACATATTTATTGATAAAATTTATTATTTTTATTGTTTAATTTTCTTATAATATGAAAATCACATTCTTATTGCAAACAAAATTTTACTTTTTAAAGGCTTAGAAAATTATATTTCATGAAACTGTTTTCCATCTCATTTCTATACCAATATTTATTTTATTGATATTAATCACACTGATAGGGATGTACATATCATTTTCCATTTAATAGTTAATTTATGAAATAATAATTAACTATCTTATTTTGTCTGACACTTAAAAAAAAGAATTATGTCATTTTGTAGGACTTCTCCAGAGTTAAATTCAGTTTATTGATGACTCCACCAACTTAATTCATCCTGAATATTTCACATTAATCAATATGAAATTGAATATTTATTAGTTTACCGCCTTTCGATAGGGTAAAAATGTAGTAAACCCAATAAAGATAAGAGTGTAATTAATCATTTCAATAATTCCTTGATATCAAAAAAGTCGAAATGATTTTTTTTTCTTGTTCATTAGTTATGGCAAGATAAGACTAGTTTTTTAAATCATCTTAATTTGTCAAACAAGATCTTTATTTGTTTGTATTATAAAGGAGTGGGATTATTATAAATGAGTTGCTCTGTTTAACGTTAAAGTCTGTAACAAATAATGAAAATTTTGAAAATTAATGCCATGTTCTGAACATTTTTGAGAAGATTAATATCCTTATTATAAATAAATGTCTCCAACATCAAAAACAAATCCAATCTTAATAATCTTGCGTCAATGAAGTTATTATAATTTAGTTACAGAAAAGTACCGGAAAAAGAATTTAATTTTATAATACCTGAAAAAAAATAAGATAGAATTAAATTCTAAAACCCTCACATTGCTTCACATATCATATTAATTGTCACAAATATCAATGTCGTAATTATTGTCACCATAAACACGGAAACAACACATTGAATCCAAATTCGACTACAAAACAAAAATTTTGAAAGAAGGAATTAAATATGTCTAAATGAACAATCATTTAGTACAATTTTTAATATCAAAGAGAAATGAAATTTTTATAGTTAAAGTAAAGTGATGATGGACGATTATCGCTTTTATTTATTTATTGTTTTTATCGTTGCCAGAATCTAATTCCGAAGATAAAATTTAAATAATTAATAAGTGAAAGATTGCAACTATACAAATATAATAATTATCGTAGGAAACCAGCATGAGCAACAATGTATAAATTCTGTTTCATGATTGACCTTCTTAATATCGATATTTAAAATCCAGAAAATTGAAAACAGATATTAGTCAATCTCCTGATTATTCAATAAAATTATTTGAATTCTTAAACTTCTCCATGACACATGACATTTAAAAAAATGTTCTGAAGAAATATAATTTGAATTTCAGGTAAGATATGTACAAGATGCTAATGTGCCCGAAATTATCTCGTTCTTAAACACTGCTAAGTTTAGATTCGATTAAAATTCACACCTTATACGTTCAACATCCAATGAAAACAATGTAAAGAACTGATGAAGTATGAAATAGAATATACAGTGCAACATAAATATATCTTACTGGGATCTTTTTTCTTTCAACTGGTTATTGCTGCCATTGTCATGTAAATGGTACAATGTAAGAAGTTTGCTGAATATTTTCACTAAGTGCATCATTCGATGTTATTTTAAACAACTATGCGTATGTGTGCTTGCGCGGGCGTGCAAGCGTACGTGTATGCGTGTGTGTGTATTTGTGTTTGCATGTGTGTGTGCGTGTGTGCCGGGGCATTGTAATTTTGAATCTCATTCTAAATCCTTCTTGTTATTCAATTGTCAATTTTCATGGTAGTATATTGTAAAAAGTGAGGCCATTTATTTTAAAACAAAAAAAAATCCAAAAAATACTTTATACTATTCAAAATATTTAATGGAAAAAATAAGCTTACATAAACCTCACAAAAATACTTATTATAGATTTTACGAAATATTTGCTCTATGTTCATCTCTATGAACTATCAAATAAAATCTTGTTGATATTTCTGCGTTGATCACAAAAATTCATACTTTGTTTGTTTGTTGATTTGTTCACGTGTACACTTTAAATTTTTCATGAATTTAACTGTCTAAAGAAAACAAATAAATAAAATAACAAAGGTTATTTCAGACCTTCTTTTTTTGGGGGGAAGGGGGGCTTATGCTTATTAAACTCAATGACATCTTGATACTAACTCACATTATTTTGAGAGCGAAAAATTTTCAAGTGTAACTTATCCCAAAATAACACAATATGATTTTAAAATTATTGTTAATAAACATAAAAATATATGAATAATTTTTTTTTAAAATTTAAAGTCTGTTTTCCTAAATATAATAAACTCTTAAAAAATCTATATTTTTATGGGTACATTATTTATCGGAGATTTAAAATCGATTCGCAAAATGTGTCTTTACGTAGATAATTCAAGAAACATTATTTTAAGTGTTTTAGAGTTATGTATGAATTATAAATTTAAATTTAAAAACTCCTAGATCTAGATACTTATGGTATGCAGTTCTGATATAAAGGTATAATAATAATTCAATTAAGTTTGTAATATTTTTGTGGGGTGATAAATATATTATTTAAAAATTTTATTTAATTTCCAAAATAAAATTTTCCAAAAATCTCAATAAAAATTTGAAACTTTAGGAGGAAAAAGGGAGAATTTTATTTTGTTGATTTTTCTAACCATGAAAAGTTTGGAAATTTTTGTCATAGGAGAGAAGTAAACAATAATAATAAATGTGAAATGAGGACTATTATACGTGCTGCCATCTAATGAGTAAACAGGGAAAAATTGAGTATTGAATTGTTTTTAGAAAAATAAGCATAAGAATAAAAAGCAAGAATGAAAAAAACAAATAAGCGTTTTAGACATTTAAAAAAATTACTCTAATCTCTTCATTTTTATTAATTGATTGGAAATTTAAATTAACTGTAGAGTAATTTTTCCCCCTTTCCCAGATTTTTCATCTAATAAAGTTAATTCTAAGTCTAATTTATAAGTTTTGCTACCAAAAATATATAAAGCAAATAACACACAACACAAACAAATCAAGCACATAAAAGTAAAACAATATCAGAGAGATCATAGAAAATACAAAATAAAAGATTAACAAACGAAACAAATATACAGAACACACAAAAGAACAGAACAATACAAAAGACTATAGAACAAAGATATTAAACAAAATTACAGAACAATACAAAAGATTGTATAAAAATATCTATAATCTCTTCAGCATCAAAAAATCTTTAAAATTCTATAAATTATAAAATTTGCTAGTTCTTTATTATGCTTTAATGTATAAAATAATGATTTTTTGAAGAAATATCCAATGACATCTTGTGTTTTGCAATGAAAAAATTATTAAAGCAGATTTTACAAAAGCTTTCAACAGCAAAAGTAAAATTACGCCCATTTATCATTAGATACACTTAAACTGAACTGATAACCCTTTGTTTTAGGATGCATTTTAGACATCTTAAAAGTATTAAATCTTTAGTAAATGAAAGTTAAATAATGAACTGCTTTATTCTAATTTTAAAGAGCAATACATGTCTACAGTACATTATTGTCATTTTGAGTATTTATTAGAGTGAATAGGGTTGATTCGAACATTTTTAATTCTAATTATTCCACATTCAAATTTTTATTCGAGCTCATATATTTGATATAATATTTGGTTAAGGCATATAACTGGAGTTTATTCCGGCTTATTCGACATTGAAACTAAAAATCATAAAAAATTATTTTCATTTCTAAAATATTTCCTTTAATGAAATACTCTTAATAATCTTAACTAATTAATTTGTAATATTTAGGATTTCTTAAATTATTCAGTAATTTTACTGCCGTACAAGCCTTAATCGAAAAAAATATATATTAATAAAAAATAAAATATAAGAAAAATTCTAATATATATATTTTTTAATTTTTGAGCGTACTAGATAGAAATTATATCTTTATTTTGAAATTTAACTTTATTTTTATTGGAGTCAAACTTCGATATACTGGATTTTTAATGATATTAGTTATTTACAGATCATTTATTATATTTATTAATACTAGAGAGTATTAAAAATGACCCAGAAATTTTTGAAAGAAAAGGATGCATCAACTATTACTGTTTTCATTTTTAGACTCATTTTTTCTTAATTCAAAATTGTAGATAAATTGAATTTTTACTGTGATCCTGTGAGCTTCAAATAGCCCAATTTATTTATGTTTGTAGTTATCATTGTGACATAGATTAGCTAACTATTCAATGAAAAATTCAAAAATAATTAAAGCAATAATTAACCAAGAAAAAAGTTTATTAAAATAACCCAAATTAATAGATAACTTTCTGAAGATAAACATTGCAATTAGAGCCCCAAAAGCTTCTAAATGCAAAAGGAAAAGATTACATGCAACTTACACAAGTATGATACTTGTTTGAAAACACATTTTGGTCCTTTCTTTATACTGTTATTAATAAGTTAGAGAATCTGATCTGCTACTTTTTATTTATTTATTTATCCATTTCTATTTTCTATAAGGAAGGAATTTTAGAACTACTGATATGATGAAATTTAAATTATGACAGATTATCTCATGCTGCCATCTGACGGAGGTTTTATTGTAATGTTTTATTGTAATTAAAATTTAATATCATAATAAAATTTTATATCATATCAGATCATAAATCATCATGTAAAATCTCATATAATTAAATATTTAATTCTTTATGATAACAAATTTTCAGTCGATTTTGAAGTAAATTAGATATATAGAAATAAATTTTAAACAAATTAAAACCCATTTATAAATAAAAAGATGTGCACATACAGCATCCAAAATTTAAAATTTCAGCAAAAAAGTTTAAACATCAAATTTAAAATTCAAAATGCTTGAAAGAATATGTCTGGAGGATCTTTGCGTCCAGTTCAGAATATTCATTGTAAACTAATAATTATAACTCTAGTTTATTATCTGCATCTATCAATTAATGTGAAAAAAATTTTAATTTTGTTTATATTAATTGATAGATGAATGTAGAATGTAATAAAATAACGTTCACTCGAATTTTATAATAGGTAATAGAATTTTAATAATCGTATTTTTTATGTTAAAAAGTTAAATATTTTCAATAAATTCCGGTTCATAATATTTTTTAACATTTTGATAAAGAAAGTAAGGATTGAAGACATCAGATTTGTGGACAGTGTTTAATTCAAATTAAAGATAAAATATTTAGCAATGCATGTTTTCAGAGCATTTAATCTTCTTTAATGTTTAGAAATGAGAAATGTTTTATTCAAGTACCTAAACATTTTTTGCTATTAATTTAAAAATTAATAAAGATGATTATCTTTATAAATTTAACTTTTTTAAGAATATAATTACCAGGAGCAGAACAACAAGCTATACAAATGGTATTCAGGAATTACTAATTAATATATTAAATGCAATATGACTCGTAAAATTTATGAAATTTTTAACTTCATGTGAGAAATACTCTTAGTAAGTTAAAGATTGAAAAATAAAAGAGATTCACATGTAATGAAATTTAGCATCTATTTTTGGCAATTATGAAAAACTGATGGTTGAAAGTGAAAGAAAAATACATTTAAAACATCTCTGTTTATTTTTGATGAATTATATCTAACATTTTAACACACACACACGCGCGAAAAAAAAAAAAAAAAAACATCCTTATAAAACTAAACAGCATGAAAAAATATCTTACTTAAAATATTTGCTTTTAATTGCAAAATTGTTTCGTTATGTGATAATGTTCTGCAAGTTCACAAGCTCAAATCGGTATACTCTAAAAAAAGAGTTATTCATAAACATTAGTTTTTAGAAAAGGTTCATTACCTTAAATACCCAATCACAAAATTTCACATGATATATCTACTATATTTTTCGATATTCTGAACGCTGAATATATCGTAACCCTATTCTTGGGTATTTTGTGCTAATACGACATTATGATGAACTTATTTTCGTTACTTAGAAAAAGGAAAATTAAGATATTTAGATATACTAGTGGATTACCAGCTCCGCTTGCCAACTTCAAGAATCATGTTGTAATTTTGAGATCATTACGTGATGCCAACTAGCTTCGCTCACTCTCCATATAGTTATACATTTCTGATAGTAACAAAAAATTATAGAACATTCAATATTAAAAATAATGTTACAAACCTGTAATTTTGCATTCCAGCGCGAATAGTGTCATCATAAGAAAGACCGTTTTACAGTCATCTGTATTGGATGCTGCCAGATGTCGAACCAGTAATCCAAGATCTTCGAGACTATTTGACGACTGTGGCGACAAAATGGATAATGCTAGAAACTTCGAGAATTTTGCCGATCCGACTATTAGGAACCGAGATACGCCTGATTGGTCTAGAAGATTCTATCCCCGCCACATATAAAATTAAAATGATTAAATGATTTTTTCATACAATCCAAACCTCCCTCCCCCCCCCAAAAAAAACGATATATTATTGTTTTCGCTGAAGCAAAAGCGTAAATAAATCGAATGTGTGAGCTATTGTCAAATGACGATTGAGAAATTCGGGTTGCTTTTGAGTCCACGTGAATGATTTATATATATATATAGCTATTAAATTTTATGTAACTTAAAAATTCAAAAAAAATGAGCGATTTTTTTATCATCAAGATATTTAAAAATATATTACTATTCGGAAATAAACAAAAATAGATTTAACAGACGCTCCATGTTTGTAATTTTTTAATCACAAATAACAAATGTTTATAAAATTTCACAAATACTCTAAAGAGAAATTTATACATGCCTATCGAAATTTTTAAAAAACATGTTTTACACACAAGAAACTGCACATTTTAAATATTCTCTATCACCTCATTAATTTATTTTTAGTTGGTTTCCTTACTAGTTCAAGATTCTCATCAATACTGGTTTAAAATGTTCATAATATTGTTCACCAATTCAGAATATGCTACAACATCGTAGAGATATCCAGATACGTAAACAGAATGCATTCTTACAGGTTGATTTTTAGCTTTTTGCTTTTGCTATCTCTGCATGTTTTACATTTACATATTCCGTAAAATATTCTTATCTATGAAAGAAAATTGAAAGAAATCTTTTAGGAAACAGGTTCCAAATGTTCCCAGATTCCTTTAACCAATCCTTATACACTGATATATCTAATTTTGATGAATCAAAACGCTATACATTCAATTTTAATTATTATTAAATTAAAAATATTTTCCAATGCATGTTTGTTTCATTTAAGATATTTTTTTTTTCTTGTAATGCCAAAAGTTAAAGCAGGGTCCAAATAACAAAATGCATTGCCAGTTACCAATGTTGTTTCAGTCTTCAAACTTGTCTTAAATTTTCACATCTGGAATACACATGTTAATTCTATTCCAGAAGCAAATCATTTATTGACATGTGGAGCCATCTATATTTCAATTTTTGAAATCAAAAGAATTTTTTTTCATAGCTCTAAGCTTAAATACTGTTTTGATACAATAAAAGAAAAGCAATTACATTACAGTTTTAGGTATAAAATATAAAAACAGTCGATGAAGACAACTAATTTTATATATAGTAATCATCAAAATGTGTTTTACCATCCAAAGTTGCTTAACGGAATTTTGAGATGTGCATAAAAGGTTACAAATGCAAGATAAATTTACTTAATCGAGATATTTGAGTGTTTATTCTGAATGGCTAGTACTTCGATAGCTATTTAATTTTTTTTAATTATGAGCTCCTTACTTGTGTAACGTCAATTTTGGCACTAACCTAATCTTCTTCAGAATACATATGAATATAGGAAATAAACACTTCCATGGAAAAATAACACATTTCTTTAAAAAAATAATTTTTTCTGTCTTGTAAAAGGAATTAACTATTTAATTGAACTTGATGCACAATGCATCTGGATTGATAGCAAATGATCGTCTTTTAAGGTATGATTTATATAAAGTATGCTGGCCAACGTTGGATACGATGTGAAAGTTTGGATAGAGAATGATAGACTCGGCCATCAGTTTTGGACATTAAATCCTTAAATACGTCTGAAAGTAATATTTAAATATTATTTTGTCTAACAGAGAAAAATCTAATTTTTGTCTGCAAACTAATAATAATTTTGTTGGTATTAAACTAAAGAGATCTTAATCCGGGTTGATTAAGGTTTTATTGAATAAATAAATAAGGAATTATTGATTAAATAATTAAAATAAATTTATGACTATTCGAATATATTGATAAGAAATTTTATCTAATTCAAAATTAAGATATTTAATAAATGGAGATTGAATATTCAGCTTTTCAAATAATTAAAAAAACAAATAGAGTTATATTTGAACACATTTTTAATATTTAATTCAGAAACAAATTTCAAGAACGGATTGAATTATGATATAATTAGAAGTCTTTTCTTTCTTTTCTAAATGCCCACTTTCCTTCATACAGATTAGCTTTATTTTTCTAAAGTATAAATGAAAGATGAAATTAAAATACTTGAATTTTTTTGTTACATTCTAGAACAAAAGATTTTTTGTAACAAATAATATTGGCATCAAAATTAAAAGACTGAAGTTATCTTCTACAACAGTGGAAATATTGCTCAAATTCATTGATTTTTTAATTTTCAATTTATTGTTCTTTTCTCTGGTAGTTTGAAGCAATTAATTTATAATTTTCAATTGATAATTGTATTTCTTTTGCATTTACTATACTTTATAGCAAAATTTAATATATTTACGTAATAATAATAGAACTCACCTGCATTTTAAGTAAATAATTCCTTAAAACAGTATTTTATCGATATTATTAGCTTAATTTATTTTCATTTGTGTCAGTTTTAAAATTATTTTGATGTACAATGTATTTTTTTTTTGTTTTTTCACTCTAACTATTTATTTTTTGTGTAAATTTTAATGCAGAATTTTTTGTGAATATTTTAATACCGTCCTTTTAACATTCATCTTGTATGAAAATTCGTAATACTGAATCCATGTTTTGTATTAGTCTTAAATTTTTTCAAGAAAAAAAAATATTTGTTCTTTTCTAATAAAATCCTAATATTACCCAATTATTTATTCATTGTATCATTTTCATCTCCTTTCTGAAGCATGCATAATATTGTAAATAAGTTTAGATTAATTTGAGTTAAATATACTCGATACTTATCGAGAGTTTATTTATATCATTGTTTCAGCGTTTGATTAACAGATGGCAGCACGATTAAGGGGAAAAGTAAAATATTTTTCTGGTACTGATTTTTTCGTGGAGGGGGATCAAATGAAATAAATTAGCATTTTACCAATATGATGCTAAAGTGTAAATTATAACCTAAAACAATTTGTTCAGAATATTGAAAAAAGGAAATATAACAAAAGTACACCTGAAAAAGAAAAACAATATTTTCATATTTTACTAAGAAAACTTTGGAAGATGAAAATCGACAAAAATTAATGAGAATGACCATACCATATTAATAATTGCTTTTCATTGGATAATTTACTTTTGCTTTTGGATAATTAAAAAAAATAATAACGGTGTAAAATCTTTTATATTTTATTGAAATAAATAATTTTATTTTTCCTGTTCTTTGTTAAGCATATACTTTATATAAATTATTTAAAAAATACATTCAAATCATATTGTTTCAAAAAATTGGAGTAGTTTTTCCTATGTAGTTCTACAAATATATGACACTGGAGTGTTTGTCTTACAGAATTAAATTATTCAGCCTAATAAATAAAAAAATGCTTTAAGCACATGTGAATATTTCAAAAGTTTCAATTTTTTGAAGCAGAGATTTCAAAATTATTTCTATTCTTTGTGTTTCATGCGATATAAATATGTGATTTTTAACTGTCACCATGAACAAATAATATAGTTTAATTACTTTGTTGGAATTTATAAAGGGACGATATGCTTTCTTTCATTTTTCCACATACGCAGACTCTATTTATTGAACCATCAGAAGAAGTCATGACCGAGCAGCAAATCTCCTCCCAAAAGTGACCCAACATGCTTCATTGAATTCAAGTCGTGTGAACATGTTGGCCACTCCATGCTCTTGATATTCTCCTCCAAAAATGGTCTCCAACAAGACGTTCTCTAAGGCACCGAGCATCGTCATTCATTAAAAGGAACATACAGCTTAGAATGATAGAACATACAGGAGTGATGCTAAGCAAAAGGACTCACAATTTCTTCTTTGAACCTTGCATCTATTAAATGACTTTCGAAATGGAAATGATTTATAGATCTGTGTTTCAACTAGCATTTAATTGTGACCAACCACCAAATATCACTACGGTATCATGTCATTTAAAAAACAAATTTTAGATTGCCATGTAATACTATCCATGTAAAGATATGTTAATTTTCAGGCATGACCAAAAGCGTAACAGTTTCCAAACAGAATCATGATATATCTATGACGAGAAATTGATGTTACTCTCTTCCATCCTAATCATGATATTCCTCAATCAGTTTCTGCTCACAATACGATGTTTTATAGTTAATAAAAAAAATAAAAGAAAAACTTATTTACATATAAATCAGACTTATAGAAAACATTTTACAGTTTATATTTTCATGTCACTTTCTGTAACTCATAAAATACCCTTCTGGAGATAAAGATAATTTCTGGCTGCATTTAATCTGTAATAGGCATATAAATATAAAGATATCCGTGTCGTTTATTGAAAGTGTATGGTCATAACATGATAAATACCTCCAGATGTTCATACTTGGTTTGGAAGTCAGCAAATAACATTTCGATAATATCAATTAAATGTTCTGCTTGCTTTTGGAATTCATCACTTCTGTTGAATATAAAGTTCATTGAAAAGTTCAAGCTTTTAGTAAATCATAACATCGAAGCATTGCTTAAAGACGTTGTGAGAAAATGTTGCGTGAAGCAAATAGTTTAATCTGGGATTTACAGTCTACGAATGGTTTACTTTAATTTTAAAAATTTCACATTTGTAGCCATTATTCTTGTCTTGCATAAAATTCTTCTTCTTCTAAATATTATTGAACCCCTACATATGAATATAGTAGATTTCATTTAAATTTTACTGATTAGATAAGAAAGTAATGTTTTGTTATTTTTATTTATATATTTTTTAGACATTTTTATAATTTAAATATCGAATTAAAAACAAGAATTTTAATGCTAACCTAGAATTATAGTTTTATACTGAAATAATTCGCGGGACTTTAACAAATACTCTGTTTAAAATAAGTGCAATATGTTCAAAAGGAAGAAGCTATATTTTCCTAACAAGGAAATATATAATTTCTTTAACTCAATTATCTACAAACTGAGGACTACGAAACATTGTAATCCGTGAGTGAAAAAAAATTCCCCCACTACTAGAAATCCTGTTTTTAGCGAAAAATTGTCATATGAATATTAGAAATCTGGATGACGTAAATTATTCTATTCGATTTCATCCTTTTCATTTCATTAATAAGAGAATTAAAATAAATCTTTTTATATATTTGGCTTAAAAAATATGGCTGGTTTAATAAAATTGTTTTTTTTTATTTTTATTTATGAAAAAATAATTATTCAGGTAACAGGAAACAATATTATTCCCTTTAAAGTAAGCAATAACAATAATATTTATTTATTTACAGACAAAGTAGGAAAAGCATTAAATAGAAGTAAGAAATGTTAACTAAAAAACAGAGATTTGTCGATTTTTTTTATATGCACATGAGTTGAATCAGGTACTGAAACGTTTTCCGATTCTAAGAAAATAGAAATTCCTTTTCAGATTGTAAGTAGGAAAATAAATTAAAGCGTGGCAATAACTGAATGATGCAGTTTCTTGGGTCCAAACAAATTTTACTAATTTTTATTCCGTGTATCCATTAATATTTATTCCTCCCATCCCTACATTTCTTTTGACAATTTTCATTGATACTTTTTCATTATTTCCTTTTTCTTAAAGAAAAAAAAGGAGGGAGGGGGAGAAACAACATTTCCTGGGAACAAGATTGCAATATAGAAAATTTGACATCGGCTAAGAACTGCGATATGAAGGTTTTCTTATCTACATCTAGAATGTATAAGTGGACAAAAACTGGAAACTTGAAAAGCAATGACAGCAGCAACAATTCCAACAACACACAGTGCTTTTGAATCCGTGCACTAAAAACTAACATTTAATGATTTTTATACAATATTCTCAATTTTCAAAACAAAATGTTCGTCTGAAGGTAAAAAATGACGAAACAACGACATCAACTATCGGTCATTAGATTTTACATGGACGGGCACTGTTTGTGAAAAATTATTGTGAACTTTAACTTAAATCTTTCTACATCGAAAAAAGCATATGTAGGTAATGTAATCCCGATCTTAACAGCAAAAGCAATGTATATTTAAATTGCAAATAGAATTCAATAGCAACAAAAGGGGGGAGGAAGAAGAGAAAAGAAAAGAGGTCTTTACTGAATATACATTTGTTAATAACAAACTCTTCTTGAAGCTTAGACATCGTATTCCTAAAGAAAAAATGCTCTACAAGTTTGGTGAAAAATTGATAAAATCTTGCATTAAAAATGCGGTAAGCTGCAAATTTGTTGATAATTATTCAAAGCTAATTGGCCATTCTCTGATAATACTGTCTAGAAACGAATTGAAACAATAGCACAATTTTGTGAAGTATTAATGCTTCGAATGAAATCATTTTTTCAATTCATTATGAAAGTTTTTGAATCTATAGATTTTGCTTGTTTAACCATTTTGATAGTCTTCGTTCGCTATGTTTGAATTTCTACAGTCTAAGGTATCACACATTGACTACTCCCACATGTCTTCGGGCACATGGATAAAATCTGAATGACCGAACCACCGAGGTAACATTCATCAACCGAGGGAGCTAAGGTTGAGTCCTAAAGGCCATCACCGGCCACTGTACAACCCTTCCCGTGGGAAGCACGTCTCGTCATCGATAGGAGATAGTCGACGCCACACCATTTCTGTACCCATCAGGGTGGCGAAAATCAACCACCATGCACGAAGCTTCTCCTCCGTATATCTGAGATGTCTTCCTTTGGGATAATCTTAGGAAATTTCTTTCCATAAATCTCTTTCATAACCAACTATCGGTTATGCGAGAATGGAAATGAGCTGATTAACAATTATATTTTCGAGAATGAACTTTGTTGCAATTTGTGTCAAGTTGTGTTGGTATAAACTCGCAACTGGGCTGTAATAAAGGGGCATGCCGAATAACTGCGATTGCCCCACACATCAAATATATGCAATGCTATCTACATCACTATGCGTTTGTGGTGAAGTATATACCGAATGTATTTAAAGCCGCGTTATATGAATGCTGTAAAAATGATATATTTACTGAAGTCTCAGATTATTATTTATTTTTTGTATGAAGAATTAACTAGAGGATACAAGATCCTAATTTTATCTCCGTAATATAGAATTAAAAATATTGAACTGACTTTTATAATTAAAATATAAAGTTTTTTTTTACATGAACAATGCCATAAATGTAATATAAAATTGCATAGCGAAATAGGATTGCAGTATTTGGTCTATTTAGCTCGACTTTTGGTCTATTTACCATTCTCGATTAAGTAAATTTATCTCTGCACGAACTATCCATCGATATAATAAAAATTGAAGAAAAAAGTAATGCATTGATTTTGAAGCTAATAATGTGATCATAATATATCGTAAAGGTGGGCGTGCTGAGATTTGCAAATTTAAGGATGCCCTTAATGCAAAACGAGGTGATGTTGAAAAGCGGCGTTGCAAAATATAAAGCGTAAAGCAGCTGAAGAGTTTCTCGGAAACTTTCTCGAATACTCTCCCACCAAGGTCTTATTTCTCTTCCTCCGCATAAATTTGAACCTTAGGTAAGGCTACGAAACCTTGCATGCCAATGGTAAAACGATAGCTATGAATATAGATCTTTGCTTGTATCGAGGTTTTTTTTTCCCTTGAATTTATAGTGAGAATACGTATGTTGGATGTAGTTATGCAGGTCTGTTGATTCCAAAACATGACACGGAATTATAGTTGTAGTCACAACATAATATACCGAATTTCTTTGATTTAAGTCATGTGTTTATATGCATACAAAACTACAGACTTACTGACTGTCGATTGTTTGACGGATACTGTGAAAAATTTGATATCTCTAGTTTAGAAGTTATAATTATTTATCAAATTTTATTTTATTAGCTCTTTGCATTTCGGAGTTATCAAGTTCACTTATACACGAAAATTCAGCCGTACAGATAGATTTCATGTGAATGAATTTCATTCGAAATTTGAGAGACATCTGCAAACTTGGTCATAATTTCATATGTACCAAATTTCAGCCATCTAGCTATAATCGACTTTTAGTGATCGTGTTCATAGCCTGACAAACCGACATAAAGCCAAAAAATATATTTTGGGGACTCTGTGATGTCTGGAGCATGAATATTCGTGAAACATTAGTTCGATATTTTTTTTCGATTACAATATTTCTTTTATTTTTCGTATATGAAAAAGTAAAAAACCACAAGAATATTTCTTATCAGAATAAACTATGCACAAACGGATAAAATAATCCACTTGTGTACTGTTATAGTCAAGATTTCCCAATGAAGAACAGGAACTAACTTATCGACTTATCACCAGATATAATATTAAAATCTAAATTCGAGTTGCAATTTAAATTAAATTTAATTTAATTTAATTTAATTTAAATTGAAACAAATTAAATTTAAATTATAAATTTACTCAGTAGGTATATTTCTGATCAAATTTCGAACTTGCAAGCATTAACATTATTATTTTGATTCCATTTAAAGCAATAAATTTAGGTGAAAAGTTTTTTCTGCATGTGGCAACGAAAATAATATATAGAAATAAGATTATGCAAAATACGAACATATTGCCTCCAGTTAACATCTACATAGGTATAATTTGATTGTTTGGGCAAAAAATTCTATTGTAATTGTAATGTCTGGCATATTGGATTGAATGCCAGATTGTAATGCCTGACACATTCCAGACATTAGAAGCAATGATGTAGAAGTTAGTGTCACCGCAATATGATTTATACTATTATTAAGAAGATAAATAAAATAACGTTAAGTAAATTTTTAAATTCAGCTTCTATCAAAATTTCAATTTTCTTTATTTTAAGTCAAATGTCTAACTTTCATACATTTTTACTGAAGGTAATTGGTTTTGCCGGAAGATCATTTAAATCCAAAGTGCCATGAATAAAAAAAAGATGAAGATTGCTAGAAAAATTTTCATTTCAGTAACTTTTCTTTTATTTGTTCGACGATATTTCAGCGAATGAATGTCTCCTAATGTTACAATTGTTTCTTTTCCATGGAAGCACTTACAGATAAATCGAAGAAAGCAATTTACACCAAGGCAATAGATCTTTATTCCGTTTATAGTTCCAAAATTCGTCTTAAAATGAATTTTAAGAAAATTAAAATTTTTTATTAAAATTTTTATAGGTCGAATTATATAGAATTTTCATTCATCATTGGGCAAAAATCTCTTAAATTGACATTTATTTTTTTTGTGTGTTATTATGTTTCGCATATTTTTTTATTCCTTCAAATTACTTCAATGTTCTTCCATCATGCATATTTTACAGCAGAATAATTTTCTTTTGGTATTGAATTATTTTCAACTAGGAAGTAAAATGTTTTATTTTACTTTATATATACTCTTTAATTTCCTTTCCTTATAGATAGATTTAAAATTTATCCTCCGGTTTTGCACAACATGATATATTCTTAGAATAAATTTAAAATATCAAAAATGTGGTTAATGGAAAACAGATCTGAATCTATTTTATTCTTAAAAATGAATACTGTTGTTTGTTAATATGAATTGGTACTTCTATTCATATTTTGGTTAAAAGTAAACTGAGACCATTATCGAGAATAAGAGCTACCGTATAATCTGAAATACCTTGGTTGATTATATAATTAAGGTACTTAGTTTGTTTTATTTTTATCTAATTTCTATCCAACAGTTTCAATCTTTCCACTTAACACAGTTTATTTTTCTTCCATCTAGAAAGACTTCAGTGTTCATATTTTTGATAAATTTTCAGACGGCTTCCGTATTTGTTTTCAATCATTTTCTTAATTTTCTTGAGTTTAATTATATGTTCTTATTAGTTTATATAATCCTTGCATTCATTAATATATCCAAAACCTTTCAGTAACGCAAGTTGAGTTAAACAACTGATGATAGGTGAAAAAAAAAACATTCCACTTTTCTTTTATCACTTAATTTATACTCCTTTAAGTAAGTTTTCACTCAAAGGATGACGTTTCTTGTCAACAGTAAAATTGTTAGTTTTTCATTACTGCCCTTAATAGAATTTCTGAAAGATTTGGAGCATCCCAGTTTTCAAATTTTATGTTTATTCAAGATGCAGTTTATCAGGAAACAATCGCTGGAGCAATTAGGAACGTTATTACATAGGAAATACACGTGCATCTTAGAACTTTCCTTTTCTAAAGAAAAATCTTTGAAAAACAGCTTTGAATTATTTACATACTCATACATGATAAAAAGTATGCCAGGTAGCCGTATAGTAAAATCATTGTGTATTTTGTGTTTGTTTCTTTACTGCAATGCACGAGTTAATACAAGAAAAATAATACAAATTGTATCTTCGTCTCTGAAGACAGCTGATAAAGTCCAGGCAATCGAAACTTTCCAGTCACGATGACGATAGTTTACCAGTAGATTATCAGACTGAACAAGCTCGTTCATTTTTTTTTATTATTATTAATCTTAAATTCAATTCTGTACAAAAGAAATAAATATAAATAAAAAATGTGGTACAATCGCCAAATAATTTTTAATGGCGATAGATTGCCAAAAATGGTATTCTTTAGTTAATATTTAGTGAGTATCTACTTTTTGGCGAAAACTATATGCCGTCTTCTTTTGATTTACCTAAAATTACTTTTGTTTTACCATTTTATTCCATATTAAAAAATTTTCACTGATTAGAATTCGAATTATAATTCATAGTTCATTAAACGATCATTCATTAATATGTTTAAGTATGCCTATATATGCCATAATTGAAGCAACACGAATAGATTCTTGATCTGCGTAGTTATAAACTACGGTCAGATGACGAGGACAACTGAGAGAACAACCTCCTCCCCCCATGAAATTTCATACCATTTCAAAAGCAGGATATTTGATATCAATGTTAGATTTATTACGTGCTAGGTTCATTATATGCTAAATTAGATCTTCAGTGGGTTTGAATTAGATCGATCTGTCTTGGTGGGTTTGAATTGGGTCGAATTAGGAACCCTCCGCTCACGAGGTTACCAGCCTTTCTCGATCCCCACGAAAAAAAATTGTTAATTATTTTTCTTGATATAGAGATTTAGGTTACACTCTGAACGAAATACACTTCTTAAAAACTCCAGAAGAATGCATACTCAAAAAGGATAACTTTCTGAAATGTGTTTGTATTTTTCTTACTAAAGTTATGTATCGTGATGGAACTAAAATTTAAAAAAAAATCATAGCAAAATTAATCTAAACGAATTCATGTAATTCTCTCAATTCGGCCTTTTTAAATGTTAAGCAATCTGGAATACAATATTAAATTAATTGAATAGGAAAAAATTCTTCAACAGAGACTATTATTTTGGAAACATCATTTCGCATTTTATTATTAGAATAATTTGTTTGAAAATTCTATGTAATAAAGTTTAAAATGTTATTAATTTTTTTTATCTTTTCATAAGGCAAATGGTTATGAAGATGATCTTAATATCTATAATATAAATTGAAATATCGAAAAAAAACCGTCATTTAAATTTAAATACTGTGATAGGAAAAATATTATATATATGGAACTAGAAAGATGATCAAATTTTCTTTTCATTTTATGAAAATTCTAGAAGATGTATAAATGTGTTAGTTTGCTTAAGATGATTTTTTCTCCAGAAAAATTAAGGAAATTCAGATTTATTACGAAGTATATATAGCATTTACAATCGTAGCTGCTGATGTTTGAGTTACATTTAAAATATTCATATAGTGTAGAGAAATTGTATTATTTCCTTCAAAATCGGAATTGTCCAGCAGACTATAAGACTTTCTTCATATCCGTTTGAATCGGGGGATTTTTTCTACTAAAATAAATTTATCACAACTACTATCTTTCGTAAAAGAAAAGAAATTTGTCAATATTTCCAGTATTCAAAGCAATGTAACATGAAAAGTGGAAGCTACTGTTTCAAGAACAATTTCGTCTACAATATCTGAACAAGTGGTTTTTTTTTCAGCAATAAAAGTGTTGATGATCATTTTGTCACAAAAAAAACTCTTTCGTCTCCGCAACTAATATGGCAGAAGTAGGTAGACATTTATTTTTAAAAACTGCTCAAAAATACACAAACAAAAAGAAAGAAAAAATGTTTATAAAAACAAAAACAATGAACAACAAGGTTAAATAAAATAAATTTATTATTATTATTTATTATTATATTATTTTAAGAATATTATTTTTCTTTTATTTAAACATCAAGGTTAAGTAAAAGAAAAATAACACAATATGCAAAGACAATGGAACTTAAAGGCATATTATGACAAAAACGGATAATATTATCCTATTTAGGAAGGATAGAAGTATGGCGATAGTAAATGAAAACGTATACAAGGAATTTCTCATATGGCTTATCATCTGCGGTTAAAGCGGTAGAATGAATAATATGCAAGATTTATTTCTCGTCATATTAGTTATGAAACTCAAATAGATAAGATATATGTTTTTCAATTGAGTAAATGGTTCTTTGATATGTCCTGAAAATTTAAACCCTCAAAAATCCAAGAAAATAAAAGCATTTCAGTTGCAAGTTATATTTCTATATGGACAACTCGAAATAAACTATTTTGTGCTATCCATATGGAACATATTATATTTAATGAGCCTTCTGTCAGAAGATATATAAACTTTTTGTTAAAATGAATTTTTTAAAAAAATGACAATTTTTGCTTTTATCTTTTAGAAGGTTTGCTGAAAATCATTTGGTAAGAAAATATCCATCGTTGTGTAATTAAATAAAAGTATATTCTTTCAATGTAAAGATAAATTATAACACAATCTTGGAAAAATCTCATATGAAAACAAATATTCGAGATATCACGCATTTTGAAAATGACTCTTGAAATTTTACATATTGTAAAAATAAAATTTTATCCATGATTGCGAAAACCATTTAAAATACCAGTAATATCAAATGATTGAAAAAAAAATAAAAATGGTATCTTTTAGTAAAAATTAAATAGATTTTATAGCCATTGAACGTTTTAAATATTTTTCAAAGCTTTGAAGAAAAAATAAGGGTATAATCCTAAATTACTCGTATTATTACTTTGCTATGCTATAGAAGAAAAATTCTTGCTGAAATTAAATTAGCTTTTTGTTATGCTCACGTGTTCAAATATAGCTCATAAATGTGGCAAACATTCAATCTATTCTTATTTTCAACGAAGTTTTAACCCATATAAACAATTCTTAAAAGAAATTTTTATGTCTCTGTGGTTTTTCTTCTGTATGCTCTTAAAATAATGACGCAAAAAAACCAGAATTCCCGAGATCATTACTTAGAAATTTTCCTCTAAAAAATAGTCATTTGAAGAGATTATTTTAAAAGCGTTTCATAATATAATAGCGATAAACTTTTAAAATCTTTTCATTCTCTGTTTTTTTTTTGTTTTTTTTTTTACTTGATGATAAACAGACTTTTATAAAGACAGATAGAAATATTGCAGGAGAGGAAAGAGGAGGGGAAAAAAGCGTTCTTGACTCTTGAACTTGTATAAAATAAAGTTTCATAAGAAAATTTCGATTTTTTGAAGAACATAGAACAATTAAGTACATTTCGCATCTGAACTTGAGTAGGTGCGCGAAAATGCTTTATTTCTTAAGAGTGGGAATTAAGATTTTTCATAATATTTCACCTTTACAGGTTCAAGGGTAGATAAAATTGCTATGTATTTAACTTTTTTAAATAAAATGTTCAATCACAAAAATGTAATATCGGTAAAAAAGTTCTTTCATTTTCAAAATTACATTAGGAACATACCTTGAAACTTTCAAGAAATATTTTTCATAAAAAAATTCAATTGACTTATCATTATATTTATTATTATTATTAGTGACCGAGACAAATTTAGGCACATGGTCTTTCTTGATAATCCACATGATGAGGTTCCTTTTTAAATG
This sequence comes from Argiope aurantia, assembly GCA_026543865.1. Classification (NCBI taxonomy): domain Eukaryota; kingdom Metazoa; phylum Arthropoda; class Arachnida; order Araneae; family Araneidae; genus Argiope; species Argiope aurantia. The sequence goes on along the minus strand of JAPMOR010030685.1, from coordinate 272,235 downwards.
GAAATGTCAATTTAATTTCACATCTATAATTTTATGAAAATGCCTTCGTTTATTTATTATGATTCTTGGTTTCTCAACTAACAAGTTTAGATTATTATTCAAATAGAAAATCGATGTTTATAAATACCATAATAATTAAGCAAATGTTAAGAGAAAGATTGGAATCTGACACATTATATTTGAGATAGTATTAATAATATTCTAATGTCTCAACAACAACATTTTCTAATTATCCTGTTTGTGTCTCACCTCTTCCCAATGGTCCTAGACCTTATCAGTAATGCGCTACTGATTAGATCCTCTTCTTCCTCTGTTTTGAGGCATTTGCTACTAAAATCTATCAACAAATTGAAACTGAATTTCGTATAAAGGCTACAAAGGGTATAAGAAAATGAATTCCGAAAAAAAATTACCCTTAGGAGAGATTTTGGTTCGGTTTGAGAGAAAACATTTCACAAAGAATGTGCAAAAATAGATTAAGTAACATTTCATTAAAATTAGAGATAAAAAATAACATATACAAATGAATTTTATGCAATATGAATCATGCTGAAAATAATCTGCTGTGAAATAATTTCTGTCCCGTACACAATTGATTTCCTCTGAGTACAAAATATTTCAATGAAAAATTCTGTACATATTTTTTTTCTTCTGCTGAATTAATTTATTTTCAGCTGTTCCAAATAATGATTATAGTATTATTTTCTATAAATTCTTATATGTATACGTATGTACTAAAAATGTTTTTATAACATTTCATTAATCTTTTTTTAAAAAATGAGTATATAATGAATTAATTGAATCGTTTAAAAATTTGTTGAAAATAAACATTCGACACTAATTCAAAATTCCTTTTTTAGCAATATTTGCAGAATATTGCTAAATTTTGACATTGCGGGTATAAAAGCTATGAAGGACTGGGTTTCGTCACGGCCACAGGAATTCTGAGAAAAAGGAATCCTTCGGCTCGTTAATCAATGGGATCGTTGTGCTTAGGCCTATGGTGTATACATACTTTGAAGAAAGTCTTCATTTATACCCACAGTGTCGTTTCGTACCTTTTCATTTGAACACTCCTTGTATTAGCCTTTCTTGATTAAGAACTGTTTCCTCTTATAAAATAAATTATAACCTACAAAACGCATAATTTGCATTGCAAATGCCTTCTCCTTTTATTTGCAATCCGATATAAAAAATTATTTCAAAAAGGAGCTTTTATCAGTCTATTAAAAAGGTAAAGATATTTTTATATGAAAAATCTGTAAGTCAAACAAAAATCGCAAAAAGAAAGTGGCAGAAAATTATAAAGAATTAAGACACAATAAATATAATAAGAAATTAAAAATCTTAAATTTTTATTATGTAAATATTAAAAAAAAACATTTTAAAAGTGATTACAGTTGCAATTAACACAGAATGTTTCTATCTCGCGCTTTTGCTGTTTATGTTTAAATGTCCAAATTTTAAAACAAAAAAAAACATTTTTAAAACAAATATAAAGTCAATTTTTAATCTTTTATATATTTATTACTTTGCCTTCCTTTGTATTTATTTCGATAAATTCCAACTTTTAGCTGCCATCATGTTTGTGAATAATTATTCGGTATTTACTACACACACAATTTTGAGTTTGAATATTAGATAGAAGTAACAATATAAGCTTCGAGTTTTAACTTTCCAATTTCTCTAAATATTTAATAGAACCTTTGGCAATTTATTATCACATAATTGCTAACTCCAGCACTTTCAATACGGTCATGAATCATACATTCTCTCTATATATTTTATAAAATAAGTTCAAGAAAACTTTCTCTTGCACTAAATCTGAAAATTATGCATACACTCCATTTCGTGCAAGAGCAAGTATTATGCATCCCTGACTCTAACATTATACGAACTGATAAATCATTTTTTTTTTGTTCTTGATGATTCATGAGGAAATCGAGAAGAAGATTCGCCAGATCACCTGTGGAAATGTAACATTATTTATCAGAAGAAACGGATCCTTTTATTGCCAAATAATGCAGATTTCGCAACGAGTATGATGAATTTATGACAGCTAGGGTTGAACGCGTTCAAATTCGGCTGTCATCTTGATGGGTGGCAGTGACGTCATTATTCGAAAGATTCGAGTTTACTTTTTCCTACACCCTGCGAGTGGGAGAGGGGTGTAAAAACAAAGATCACGTCTGCGACCTGTTGGTGCCATTCAAACCGGGTTTTGCTGAGTTGAGAGATTTGGTTGAACCTATCGTGATGCGTCATGTTAGAGATTTGAATTAGATGCGTTAAATGAAAACGTGACATATGAAGGAAAGGTATTTAAAGTAAGGAAGCTAGCGTAATGCTAGTTAAACCACAGTAATTAATATAAAAACTTTTGATAAGATCATACTTTCTCAATGACCTGAAATGTTTCAATTATAAGAAAGATTTATAGGATAAAGACTGTTATTGTTTTGAAAATTTGAATTCATTACAGTGAGGAGAAAGAAAATGAAATCATTTCTATTACTTTCGCTATACAATATTTTAGACTTTTTCTTTTATATACTTGAAATAAGTGAAGATGCATAAAAATAACGAATGACTTTAGCAATTTTTTAATTTTTATTTTTTATATAAGAATATAATATGTTTTTTAGGGTGTAGAATTTTTATCATAAATAATAATAGCTTTTTATGATAATGTCGACTATAACAGACAATTTACTTATAAATAAAAAACTATTATTAGATTAAACTGTTTGCTGAAACCATTCGCATATTCCTGTAGTGTTAGTTATTAATCATTTGCATGTTCCTGTAATTATATTTTCAAGCAATTCTTACAACAAAATTTTTTATTCCAATAATTTTTTTGAAAAATGATAGCTTTATTACACTACATTAAGAATGTCACATAAAAATACTTTAGAACGATTTGTTAAATGATTAAATTGCTGCAATATATATCTTGGTAGTTTAATATTTATATACACACAAAGTTCGTAACAAAGTTTTTTATTATTAGGGAATTCTTGGTATTCATTTTTTATGAACTAATTCATAAAAAAATGCAATTTAATTATGATTAATCGAAATAGAAAATACCTGAAGTTCATAGTCAAAAAAGAGATAAGAATAAAGATGAATTTGGCCTTAAAACTTCATGAAAAATCACTTTTGCTTAGGAATCAGAACTAGGGAATATTTTAAGAGGGTCATGACAATAGTCCAAAATTAATTACACATATATTATTCAAACTCTGAAGATTATTGTGAATAAAGAAATAAGATTCACTTTTTTTCTTTTTCATTCGGATTTATTTATTCACTATAATATTGAGGCCTTTTCTGCGATGAATAATGTGTATGGAATTGCTTGTATTTTTAGATATTGCACCATTAATGTTTATCCCCTAAGTGTCTATTGATTTCAGTTATTTTAAACGGTTTGTTCAATTATTTTTGATCTAGCTTTAATTATTTTTAGATTTTGCAAATCCTGTTAAATAATACAAAACAATTAGAGATGCAAAGTATTTGTATAATACCAGATAGTTTGCATGATAATATATATTCAATTCTAAAAATTCTATATAGCACTCATAACTATGGATTTACTTTCAGGGAGAGATACAAAAAGGGTCAGGAGTGTGGTCAGGATTTTCCCTTTAGACAATATTTTAGACATTACTTTGCCTTAGACAATATTTTGTAGTCCTGAAGAAATGCTGCCGTGGATTTGGTCGCATTTGAGCAGTTAATAGCACTGAATATGAATATTTGATAATAAAGAAAATGCTTCTAATAACATATTTTAGTTAGTTATCTAATTTAATTTATACATTTAACACAATTTAAATTATATATAATAGTTATTTAATTTATATATTTAAAATGGATTTTAAAACATTCGGTTAATTGATTTTTTAAAGAATTTTTTTTTAATTTCTTTTATTTTTTAATATTATTACTTCTTACTAGACCAAAGCCTATTCAATGAATTTTGCAGAAATTTGTTATAACATATTTTAGTGGCTTTTATCAACAATTAAAATTGAAAAAACACTTTTCAAGACATTGGAATGAATTCTGAAGAATTCTTTTGATATTTCTTAACGAAAGAAGGTTCTACAAACCACTTAAAGTAGAGTTATCAGAAAGCCTTTTCTAAATCACTAGAAATTTAGAATGTTCTTCAGTAAAATGTTGCGTTATTTCAACATGGTTGAACTGTTTCTAATAGGATACCTATTGAATGCACATCTTTGTGGAATTCTAATGGTATAACATTAACAAAGGAATGCTTTTAAAAAAAATTATAAAAAAAAGTCAAGAGAAATGCGTCACCAAGATAAGAATTTCATAAAATGGCATTAGTGAATTTCTACGGAGTCCCATCCTTAAATTGCTGATTGCTTCATTTTGAAAATTATGTTTCCAAAGTACACCATTTCCATTTCGTAAAATTAGTGAAATATTCTATGAACTGTACTAAGGTTGTGGATCACTACCTCAACCGAACTGATAACCTATTGTTAAAAGTAAACTTGTGAAAGAAATAAATGGTTAAGTGTAATACGAGAAGTGACTGATATATACTGTGAAGGAAAATTCTGGTTTGGAATTGCCGTAATGCGGGATGAATTTGTCTCATACAATTTCCTGTAAAGATAAAGAGAGAATAGTGCAATAAATTTATCGATTGCACAAAAATATATTTGAGTTCAAAACTACGCCATCACCTTACAATATGCACTTTAAAAAAAACTTAAAAGGAGTTTTATATAACATTTTCCTACACAATAAATATAAGGTGATAAATATTGAGCAATAAAAAATAGAATAATAGTTTGAGATTTTTCTACTACAGTAGATGCCACCTGTAGTGATCATTTTGAACCAAGCCAGAGTGCTGAATTATTCTTAAGGTCGAAATCCCTTAAGAATAATTCAGTTTTGTTCAGTTTGTTTTTCACCGGTGCCGGGGAAAACAAAACACAAGACATAATTCGTATTATTCATTTGTTTCAATTAAAAACAGAAAAATCGATACAATGTACCGGAATAAAAAATATTAATCATACATATTTATTTTTTAAACACTCTTTGACAGATATTGTGAATAATGTTTTATCAAGATTTCATATTTATTTCATATTATTTCAGTATTTCAAAAATGTTAATAATACATATTTATTATTTAAACATTCTTTAAAAGTTATTGAGAACAATGATTTATCAAGATTTCATTGAATAAACCTTTCTTGTGAATAACTTTCAGCTAAATATTCAGCATGGTACTGAAATGGAATTTTTAGCAAACTGGACGCTTACAAAGTTTTGCTAACTGCTGTTGGCTTCATTTTTGGTTCATCATCTTGTTTTTATACGGTATGCTGTGATTTCTTCGACACATCCGTGTTTAACAAATTGTTTCTTCTGCAGTTGTCTCCCAATTTTCGTCAACTTTGAATCAGGTCTCACAACCTTCTATGGAAAAGTCTTCTGACATTTCAATAAATCGGAGTCATCTTCTTCATTCATTCAATAAATCGTTCAAGCAGGGTCTCTACATCACTATTGATCACTACACTTGATTGCTAGAACCGGCGAGTTTACTTTGTATTCTTTCTATGTGTCATACTAATAAATAAAAAATTATGTGAGAATGAACTTTCATTTCTCGGAATTAGTTTTAAAATGTACTACAACAAGCAAATTTATTTCTTAACTTTAATAATGAAGCGATATCGTAAATATTTAGCAAAATGCTTAAAAGCGGATCATTGGAAAACTGCAAAATTGTTACTACTTTAATATTTTCAAACAAAGAATTCTGTAAAAAATTTTGAAATGTATTTAAGGAGCTTACACGCTTTGAAGCAATAATAGGATTGACATAAAGCTAGCCAAATACATCTGAAAAAGAATAATGTGAAGTTTAACTTCTGTCCTACAGCTCCTGGCACGTTACAAATTACTATTTATAAGACCAGCTTTAATTATATTATAGTTGAGAACTATTTATTTCCTATGCTTCTATATATACCTCAGAATATTTTACCAAAAAATAAACTTTTATGTAGATTTTAGAATGAAAATTGTTGCAATTTCCTTCCATTTTCAATTTAATAATATTATACATACATAATACTGAGATTTTGTGTAATTTTGTATATCAGTGAAACTTGGATGATTTGAATGCTTTTAATTCAAAATGAATCAAAATTTTATTCGATTTTTTTTTCGGTGGTCCCTTAAATTTTCATACAGTGTAATTTTAAGGGCATCGTCTATTATTTCGAACTTATTTTGGCTTTTTGAAGTAAAAAGAGTCTTTTTCTTTTCTGTATTGTTTTCATTAGTTAAATACGTCTGTATCCTTTGTTTTCAGAAATCATAACTGAATTACTTTTAATTAACCTTTAATTCACGACTTAATTATGTTCAATAAAAAAACAAACAATTCCACTTTAAAGAAACGTTTAAGCATTGCTTGTGTATTCTACTATTCATTTTGAAGTTTTATTGTATAGTAATAATAATTAAAGTTCTATAAACAAATTTATATTAAAATCATTTAATTATTTATTAAAATTGCAAGTTTTAAAATTATAATTATCATCACTTTATCAATTAAAATTACTATTAAAATTTTTTATACAAAGAATAAGTAATTGTTATTTAGCAATTTACAAATAAACATTATATCCTATTACTTACGCATGACATTTTTTTAATATACCTTACCAACGCATGCACTTCTAATATAATAAAGCAAAATTTTAGCTCATGCGAGCGAGATTATTCCCATCAGATTTGGGATCGCACCAAACTTCCGATTCATAGGTTTACCTATTTATTTATTAAATGTACATTGTTTATTAAAATCATTAAAAATGTTTTTTAAAAAATTCGTCATTTTTTGTCTAAGAATTTATTTCTCTATTTTCCCTTCCTTCCTTATAAATCTGTTGAGGATCCATTGCCTCAAATGAGCTAAGATCCAACTTATAATAAATAATATATTATTCAAAATGTTTTGATTTTCTTTCCCACAGTAAGATGTCTACAAAATGGTGCATAATTGCCCCAAATTTGTTCGCATAGTCTTCATACATGGCATTGGTGTACAACAGTTGCATAATATCAACCTTTGGCGTGAAATAAAGCAATTTTACAGAATCTATCGTGTCATCATTGGCGAGTAATTTGGCGATTAAACCCTGGTTATGTGTTAAATAATATCCAAAAATCGAATTTGTGTTTTAGAATTTACGTTTTGTACAAATAATTGAAACAAAAATTTGACACAAAACTGCGCTTGTAGTCATAAAATCCTATACCAAATTTCATATATTGAAGCTATTGCGTTTTTGAATTATCGCGTTTACTTATTTCTGAAAGTACAGACCGACAGACAGTCAACCCATATTTGGATTTGGCTCAAAATTCAACAGGGGTCTACACTATAGATGTAAAATCTGTGTACGAATTTTATCTATTTATCTCTCTTCGTTTTGTAATTATCCTATTAACTCATTGCGAGCAACCAGACAGATGGACTTCCTGTATAAAGATTTTCCGAAAAATTTGACAGAAATCTGCAAATTTGGTCTAAAGATCGTAAACCAAATTTCAATCGTTTAGTTCAAATCGTTTTTGATCTATATTTGTCACAGACAGACAGACGGATATCTTCCAAAAATGTGTTTTTCGAATTCAGGGAGGTATAAAACGCGGAGATCCATCATAATTTCAAGTCCGATTAGTTTTTTAGTTTAGTTTAGTTATATTAACGTCCTGTTCAAAGCAACACTAGGGCTATTTGGGACGGACCTCGTAATTTTGAACCACGATCAGATGACGAGGAGGACACCTGAGCTGGCACCCCCCTCTCCACACCAACGAGAGGACATTTGGCCCTGTTGGATTTATCGTGCAACAGACCTCCTTATACGGTGGTTCTTCGGTGGAATGGGGTCCCGAACCTGAAACCCTACGACTCACAAGCCGAGGCCTTACCACCAGGCCACTACGACTCAATTACAAGTTCGAATTTTTTGACGATTAATATATTATCTCTATACTAAGTATACGAGAAAGTGAAAAGTGCAATTTTTCTTCTTAAATGATTCTTTCATTTTCTTTATTCAAAAAAAAAATATGTTAAATATGAATACAATTTTTACTTTTAAATAATTTTTATGATTTGCTTATCCGAGTTACATCAGATAAATGAAAGATATTAACTATGAAAATAATTTTTACTTTTAAATAATATTTATGATTTGTTTATCCGAGTTACATCCAATAACGCAAGATGTTAAATTATATATTAAGCTTACTTTACTATATTATTTATGTCAAGAATATTGAGAATTTTCGAATCGTTACAATTTTTACAGACACTTGCTATATTTCATTCCCAAGTAAAAGTGCGGCCAACACGAAGCAATTTTAGATAAACTATACAAAACCTGAAATACTTCCCTGAAATGTCCACTTTGTCATTTTAAATCACAGTATCCTTAGGATAAAGGATACCGGATTTTATCCGTTGAAGATTCTTCACGAATTACATTTATTCTTTTGACATTTTGAGAGATCTAAAACAATTACCATTTAAGGTTTCTTCAAAAATCGTGACTATTTTCTGGTTTCTTTTTAGAAATAAAAGCATATTAAAACGATTTGCCTGATCTCATTTCTGCTCATCGTAATCTAAATAATATAACTATAGTTTGGTCACTTCCGAAAAAGACAATAAGCATTATTTAAAAGATCACACATGTGAGTTTTTCAAGATAATTGAGGACTGAGTCGTGATTACTTACCATACATCTAGAGTAAAGAGACTAAGCTGTAATTCTGGTTCTTTATTCGATTCATTCGTGTGTAATTATTTAAAAAATTAAAACAAACGGCAATTAGAGCATCTATGCAATTTTCTATAATGGAACTGTTCATTAAAAACAGTGGATTTTGCTCATGGCTTTAGGTTACCCTAGTGACGAAGTCTGACTCTAAAATCTGAAAATATATAATTTGTTTGATAGTTGATCTAAAAGAAATGTTCTGTTTATTATATTTCGATGTTCTAAGTAAATGACATGAAAAAATATTAATTCTCATAATAGAAAAGGCAATTATAAACTCAAATGATTGTTTATTTTTTGTTAAAATTTTATAATTAGCTTAAACTGAATATTTAAAAAAATTTTAAATTTCTATAAGGGCATTAAAATTAGATTTCATGAATTGGCAAAACTTTCTAGGCATTAAAACATTTTAAATACTTTTTTTAATTATAATCTATATTTTATATCTTTTGCAACTGGCTATATACAAATGATACACCAGGAGAAATTTTTTGCTTTTATATAAGATTTGTCACGGAACAAATAGGAATTTATTTCCTTTGAGGTGCCAATCTTTTCGCCTTTTAATTACCTTTGAGATGTATTTCTTTTTTAATGTACTATGACATACATGGAGTTTTATGGACAATAAAAGAAGACAATAGCATGTGATTTTATTAACGTTATTAATGTATCCAGTTCTTATTTTCCAATTAGTACTTTAATGTTCTTTCATTAAATTGTTCTTTTAAAGAAGGGTTCTTGAACGTCACTTATCTATAATCAAAAGGTTAAGGAAGCCCTGATCTAAATAGAAAAATACATCATCCAAGATAATTGTGTTATCGCAGCTCAGATACTTTCAATATGTTGTGAAGTTGGTTTATTAAATAGTGCTTCATATTTCTCACATGTGCATGATTTAAAATCAACTTAGTGTTAATTCATTTATGCTTTGGCCCTATTAGATTTATTTACCTTTACTTGTTACTGAAAGAAGTATCACCCACGTGCTGGCAATACAAATATTACATGTATGTCAGCCATATTCTGTCAGAATGCTCAAATTTCAATGTTCAACGTTTGTAATTGTTTCATACTCCTATAAATTCATTATCAAATTTATTGCTCAATAAAACTCCTCGAATTTTTCTTTCTTGACTTTTGAAAGTCCTATAACTTTTATCCATTTACTTAAAGTATATTAATATTTTAGAGTGCCTTTTTATATGCGCCGTTTTACCACAGTTTTATGTTATTTTTACAATGAAGTGATTTTAATATTTTGCGCAGCACGGTAACGTTCTAGCTCTGATATAATAAAACTCCAAATCAAAGCAAATTAGAATCAAATTTAAATCTAATAATAATTTTAGCAGGAATTAAATTAGACTTAAGAAAATATTACATTTTACACATAAGTGCTTGGAATTATCTCTAATTATCCTGTCTCAAGATTTTTGAAAGAACAGCAGAGATTATTAAAAACTATCTGGGAAATAACACACATGTTGGGGTAAACATGTTTTATAAAATCGATGTGACTGAATTTTTGGAGATGGTATGTTGTCTCATATATCTATCATTTTATCTGATCGTATTGGGATCGAATTTACTTGATGTCAGAGTTTGAAAATCTGAAACGGAGAGTTTAGGTTTCGGAAACAGATTCCACCGGTGATTAGCATTCTAAGCTGGTTTTTCCATATGCCAAATCCTACAGGAATGTGTTAGTTGAAAAGAGACGGATGTTTGCAATAGATATGTCATCTCAAACACAGTCCGTATTATTGTATCACACGGTCATTTCAAAAACAGCCTTCAAAGTTGAATCAAACAGGAGTTCTCTAGTTTTGAAGGACAGGTCATCTCAAATGCTATCCTTATTATTTTAGCACGCTTCAAAATTGCGGGATCCATTACCTCTAGTGTACATCCAAACCAGGGTATTGATCAAGCTAATCAACATTTGTTAATAGTGACTTTAAACTGCAATATCAATTCCCAATATTTTTAATGTAACTTCAAAACAGTATTTCTTTCAAGTTAATACAGCAAAATAGTTTAATCTGTAATTTTCAAAAAATGGTATGATAGTTTCCTTTAGAAAATATTGAGAATGTGATGACATTAATTGGCATTTAATTGTATTTTCAGAATATCCTAGAAAAGCATTTTAATAGCAACAGTTTAAATAACAGTTTGATTTGTAGAACATTTCCTCATTCATATCACTTCAGAGTTGAATTACAACTTTGAGATAGAATTTTGAAGAAATATTAAAGAAAACTCTTCTGACATCTATAAGTGAGAAGTAATAAGCAAACATTTGGAACCAATATAGAATAAAAACGAATACAAAGCTTCCATTGAAAGTGTGCTTCCCTTTTATTCGCTTTTATACCCTTTGTTTCTTGTAACAATCCTTTTCGTGCAGAGGAGTACTATAGATGGATGTTCTTCAACTTGATTTTGATTTTCAGCTGTCACCCATTTTGTATCTGCAAGTGCAAAATCTTCGCTGAATGTGACCTATGTCTATTTCTAACCCCACCGATTGTATGGTGAAATAAAAATATTTAAGCTCTGTAATGAAATGTTGCTATAGAAATAGAAGAGACTGAAGAGGAAAAAATTCATACCTATTCATAATTTTCTAAGACAATGATATAAAAAGAGAAAAACCATGAAAAAAGGAAACTACTAGTCACGACATTATTTCTATTATGTCTATCGAAGTTGTTCTTATAGTTATAAGCTATTTCGGTCAAATTTAACTGTGAACATATGAATCATTCGTTACCCCATTGCTGCAAGAAGGAGTAGAAACAGAAAATTAATTGCATTGAAATGTATATGATAAGGTTAATGTAATACTCTTTTGGACATAGTAGATGCCAGCAATGATTTTGCCAACAAATATAGAATTCTATTACCCATCACTTTTTATTTTATTTTGCTCTAGTTTAATGTAATGGTTGAACTTTTCTTACCATTGTTTCAGTCAACGTAATAGTAAGAAATAATATAATCTTGACCTTTGAATTTTTGATGAATTTTATTGTTAAATTCCTTTCCTACTACAAAAAATGGGAATAGAAATGGGTTATAGACAAATTTCCGATTGGGCTCATTAAGTAACTACTTAGGGCCACTGTGGTGAAGATAACCTAAGAAATTCACTTAAATTTTTTTATATATTAGTTATGAAACAAAAAATACAAACATAAATTATTAATGTGTTAAGGCTGTAATTTGCGCTTACAATGAGTCCGCAGTGGCCTGGTGGTAAGATCTCGGCTCCGGAGTCGGAGGGTTTCAGGTTCGGGACACGATTCCACCGAAGAACAGTCGCGTAAGTGGGTCTGGGGCACGCTAAATTGGTTGGGGCCAAACGTCCTTCTCCTGGTGTGGTATGGAAGTTTGGAGAGCGCGGGCCGACTCAAGTGTTGTCCTCGTCATCTGATCGCAGTTCAAATTTACAAGGTCCGTCACAAAATAGTCCTAGTGTTACTTTAAAAATGGGGCGTAAATACAATTTAATCTTGCGCTTAAAATGATTAATAAAAATCTTTAATAAATTAATTTATCTTTTATTATTTATTTGTAATATATTAGAATACTAATAATTTATTTCACTAATAATTCATACTAATAATTCATGATAAATTGCATTTGAAAAGTCCTTTAAAATATTAATTTTTAAGGTTGTATTTGAAGTTCATTATTTCCTTATAATTTTTAAAGGTAATTAAATGAATTTATTTAAAAAATCATTAACTAATAAATACAGTTAACTTTGACATAATTTTGTTACTTTACGCACTTTTTCCCTTTATATTTATATTAAAAATATGAATTAACAAAAACAAATATATTTTCACTCTCAAAAATAAAAGTTATTAAAAAATATTAAATTACTAAATAAAATGAAATTATAATAGAATAAATCATTAACATGTTCATTATAAAAAAATTGGGATGCCTTTTCTACACAACTAAGGGCCATAAAATGCATAACTTCGCAGTTGATGCCTTATCATCTTTCTATCTACCTTTGCGCATGTGAACATGTAAGCTCATAATAATATAGAATGAAAAAAAATCAAATTTTGGAAATAATTGGCCAAGAGAGTTATGGCTCTCTATCTATCCGAAGGTCAGTGAATCTAATTCAAAAATTTACCGAACTAAATGAATGAAATTTTGCTTATGTAAAATTATCACTAAAATCACAAATGCGCATTAAAGGTTAGCTAAATCAATTATAGGGTGATATAAGCCATATATATAATTTTTAGATGATTTTCGCGTCAAGGAGTTTTGATCATAGCGTTCATAGGGAGGAAGTTCCATTCGAAAATCCATGTTTGATTTTCCCCGAATTACAGAGAAGTCAAGCATAAAATGTAGCATATTCGGTTAAACGAGAGGAGAAACCCCAGTGGTTTACCTTGACAACACGCAAAAAAAAATTAATTAAAAAAATACTGCAGATGATATTGAACTTAATACATTAACCCTGAGAGAAAAACATCGAGAGAAAAAACAAGCTCAAGGACAAAATATTTATGAATGATGAGCTAGTCTCTAAATAAGATACCCTCATACATTGAAGCCTTCATGTATCTGATGCTCCCATTATGAAGAAAACAAACATTTTGTATCTGATCAAAAAATTAAAACAATAGCAAGATCGTATCCCATAGATACCTTAATTTAAAAAAATATATATAATATTGTACTTGTTTTACCATTGTAGAAAGGAAACTCGTAAATAAAGATAGCAAAATCAAGGATGTAAATTTAAAGGGCAAAAAACGTAATGGATCACAGGAGACCTTCAGCTTGTTTAATGATCTCATTACTAGGGCTTTTGTAATCTGGTAATAATTTTACAATCATTAAAATTCAAAGTCAAAGCGTAGATAAATTCAATTAAATTTCATATCCTGCTAATTAATACCGGTAAGGAATTAATTAAAAACTTTAAAAAGTTTTCTTTTTATTTTATATATATATTACTGCGGAAGACCAATATCTAGCAAATGTCGATATTTTCCAGTGAATGCCAACATTCTCATAATTGTTCGGTGTGTTTTCCAAACATTTACTAAATATCATTATTTTTCACTTTATACTAAAAAATATCTACTTTCAGCATGCACTAAGGGTGAATCTTGAAAAAAAAAATGCTTTTTGTAACGTTAATACAAAACTTTAACTTTTTAAATCATTCTTTATTATTAAAATATATTAAGATATCTATCAAAATGAGAAAACCATGACCATTAAAATAATTGTTAATCTTGAAACGAACAGTGGCCCTTTATATGAGAAAGTACAATTTTACTGTTAATCAATTTGCGTAAAAATCATGCGTGAACGTTATACATTCTTATTTACTGCAACAGCTCAAACTTTTATGTTTGCCCTTCTTGCTGTCTCTTCTCAGAATTTTTGTACTCCCTATCTAAGTTTATAAATGTCAACATATTTGAAAGTTTAGGAATATAAACAAATATTCGATTTTTCCTTAATCTATAATATTTATATATACATTCTATGATTTATACAAATAGATATAGCTAATATTTATTTATTTTCTTGTATAAAATACAATTTATTTATTTTTATAACTAATTACATAACACAATAAGTTTATATGATTAATAATGAAAAAAATTTATTGAATTTGGAATTTTAACCTTTTTAGATGATTATCAATGTAAATATAGAAAAGATAAATAATCTTATTGAACTCTATTAGGTTTAAACTAAAATAAATTTAAAATAATTTTCCAAATAAAAAAATAAAAAAATGTGACCAAACACAAAGAAGAAAAAAAACTCAGCCAAAATTATTTTTTTTTATTCTCGAATGGTATGAGCTAAAAAATAAATAGTCAATCTCCACATCAAAATTGCATAACCGTATAAATTTTAGGAAGAAATTCATGATCAGGAAGTCTCCTTGTAAGCTCATGTTAATGTGAACACAAATTTACAGAAACGAAATAAACTAGATGCACATATGTTGACCTTCGACAAGGGCAACGGAAGTATCACTTTCATTTGATACGTAGTACTGATGGCGCATTAATTTTACAGAGGAATTAATTTGGTTTAAATTAAGAGTTTAAAATATCATTACATATATATATTTAATTTTGGATTAAACCCGATAAATGGTTATTTATCAATCGTTTTAAAATCGTATAAGTGAGCACAATAACTTAGAAAGACAATATACTACAATAATAATGGATATCAATATATAATCACTGCACTGCAATAATGAATTTTTGTCTTCTAGATGAAATATGCCAATGAGTGGATAATCTGTCTAAGTTATAAGCATTTATATATATGAAACTATAACTAATTTAGCGGCAGTAGCCTCTCCTTAACTTTCAGCATACACTTTAATAAACTTTTTATGTCAGAGAACGCCTGAAATGGCATTGGTTACAAAATAATAACTTTTGTCAGGAATTTAGCATATCTACTGAATCTATCATGTTATCCTTGGCGAGTTTTCTGGCGATTAATTCCCCGGCATACGCTAATAGACACCAAAATTGAATTTGTATTTTAGAAACGTTTTACTGAATGGATTGAAACAAAAATTTGACACAAAACTGTACTTGCAATCCCAAAATTTCGTACCAAATTTGATATATTTAAATCATTACGTTTTTGTATTTTTGCTTTTACATATTTCTGAAAGTACAGATCGACAGATAGTCAACATGTTGTTGGTTTTGACTAAATTTGACAGGTGTCTACAGTATAGATGTTAAATTTGTGTACCGAAATTTATCTGTCTAGCTCTCTTCGTTTTGTAATTATCGTGTTAACTTATTTACGAAAAAGTAAAAGTGCAATGAGAAATATTCCTGAAATTTAATTTTTCTTGATACCAAAATTATAGTTCTGAACCCAGTCAATTCAAAACAAGTGGGTCAAAGTACATACTTTATCCAATTCTCTTTGAAACGATATTCAATAAAACACATCTATTATTAGAGAAGTTATGCCAGAAAAATAGAACTGTTAGAGAAGATGTAAAAACATTGAAGAGCATATATTCATAAAATAATACTCAATCTTTCTTCAGAAATGATGCAATTGAGAAACAATATAATAATTAGAAATGTCAATTAATAACGAGCAAAAAGAATAGCCACAGCAAAAAGATAAAAAATATTACATGGCTCTATTTTCAAGATTAATAAAGATAGATTCAGCGGAAAATTAATTTTCTTACTCTTAAATAATAAATTTACATGTAAAATGACTCTGAAGGATGAATTGCAATCATTTCAAACATAGAAAATCAATTTAAATCACATCTATCTTAATCAATCAAAATTTGAGAAATAAATGCAACAAAAACTTATCACGCCTATCTAGATGAATAACTTACCTAAATGAATTTTCATCGAAATAGGTTATTCATAATTAACAAAGATTAAATTCACTTTTTTTAAAAAAATTAACAAATATTAAATTAATTACAACATGCCAAAAGATTAATTCTTCATTTAACTTATTTATTAAATTTTTTTTGGAGTTGATGATTACCATTCCTTATCAAGATAGACGAATTTTATATTTCAAGTCATTCAGAGTGTAACAAAATCTATGTTTTCTCTTCGTAATTCCTTTTTCATTTACTAATTACATTTTGAAAGATGTTTCTGCATTTAATTCCCCTGAATTTAGATTAATAGCATATCTAATTTAAAAATAAATTTTAATTTTTACTAAGACAGTATTATCGCTTGGTATTTGATCTAATATTAATTATTTAATTATTTTAACCTCAATTGGTGTTCATTAGATGAGTGATTCAATTCCAGTATCTTTACTCAATGTTTTCATTAAATTTGTAAGATAGCATTCAAGCTGAGGAAAAGTGTATTTCCAAAGATACACAAATATCTATGTCACGAAATTATTCCTTTTATATAGCCTGGACAGGTTTTTGCACTGTGGAATTAATTTGAAAGCAATTTTAGAAATATAGCTATCATTTTCAAAATAATTAATAAAGAAATAGAATCGTATAATACTTAATTTCCTAACGCATTATAACATTGTTTTTGTCGGCTCTCTCTCTCTCTATATATATATATATAACTTTTGAGAAGGAAATGTGCACATTGGAAATTTTTTTGAAATTATAATTTTAATTAATGTTTTTAAATTTAATTTAATTAAAAATATTTTCCACCATGATATCCAACACTATTACAGCACAAAAATGAATTTTATGTAATCTTAAAATTGATATAAGGATCTGACAATTCGACTCATTATTCCACGTTAAGTCGGTTTCAGTATAAGGCATTTCCTTTATTAACTTTTTAAAAAATATTTTGTATTTACAATTAAGATTTAACCTCAGAATTAAGCAATCATGGAAAAAAAATTTGAAACCATTTTTAAACTTTCCTACTTTTCCTTGTGATATAATTAGAAGTATAAAATTATAGACAGAAAATCACCGAAACCCATAACATTATGAACAGAAAGGCATTAATCTTCTAAAATAGTATGAATTTTATATCTATGAAGATTTAAAATTTTAAAATATTTTGCAGAAGAGCTCACTAATACTAAGTTACATAAAATATTTGTGAAGTTTTAAACAATCATTAACTCCGGTGAATCAATTGGTCATCGAAGATGGGTAGTGAGCAATGCAATGCTCGATTTTTGACAGCACTTGAAATACACGGAAATAAAATTTTCCAATGGTGAATTAAAAATCCATAAATTACACTCACTTTTAAAAAGCGCCCAGTAATGAATCGTAAATCTTAACCAGAAAGAGGATTTTCTCTTCTCCTTTCTGTATTTGTATTCCGCCTGAAGTAATCATAATAAGTTTTGCAGTAAAGTGAAGAGTCTCTTGTATGCCTTTTTGAACATTTTTTAGGAGGCGGGTAGTTGCGTCCAAATAGGAGTCTACATATGTCAAGCCTATATAATAAATTTTCTTATTTAACTCTTTTTGTTTATGAGTTATCATGTTCACTCACATATAAATAGATAAACTAACCCATTGAAGATTTTGGTCCAAGTTTGATGCGGGTCTTTCATTCCGGTTATAAAGTACTATGCCAAATATTACGGATTCACTTGTTATATTTTTGGGTTACACAGTTCATTATAGACCGGATTGGCAAACAGGTTTCTGTTTCATTCTAAATTTGATAGAAATCTGCAATTTAGGTATAAAGGCTACTAACAAAATTTCTTCCATTTAGAATGGCTAAGTTATTGTGTCCGCAGATATATTGCTAAAAAAATTATATTTTGGACTTAAAAACAAATAACGATTCTATTTATCAAAACCTTAAGGTGAAAATTTGTGGCAATTATTTAACTTCCTCAATCGATTCATCGTGTATGAGAAAGTAATAATAGTACACTGGTGTGCAAAACTTAAGCAACAATGCAAATTTTAAGCAAATAGCCATGAAATTGCAGAAAAGGAGCTCTTGCGATCAGTACAATGAACACGTAATTCAAGGGAAAGGTCATGCGTATGCAAATATCAGGAACAAAACGTCACAGGCGACTTGAGCGTACACAAAACACGTGCGGAAGGCGCGCGCAGTTCAACACTACAATAAAAGGAAGGACGGAGGCGCAATTAACGAGATTCGCTGCAAATGCACGTGAGTTAATTCGTGAAATATGGCTAGCAGAAATCACCTGGACGATTTCACACGTGGAAGAATGATCGGAAAGCTAGAGTAGGGGCGTAGTGTGACCAGTGTAGCTGAAGAGTTCGGAATCAACAAAAGTGTCGTTTCGCGCGCTTGGAAAGCCTTCCAAACCACAGGTACAGCTGTGAGAAGGGTTGGTGGTGGCCGCCCCAGGAAAAAAACTGCAGTGGATGACCGACATATCGTCCTACAGGCGAAAAGAACCCGAAACCAGTCAGCAAACGCCATTGCTCAGCAACTGTGTGCAGCAACGGGAAGACAAGTATCGCGTTTTACTGTGTCCAGACGCCTTCACAAAGTTGGCCTATTCGCCCGCCGTCCTGAACGCTGCATCCCTTTGAAAGTTTCCCACCGGCGGCACCTTTTAGAGTAATACAGGGAGCACAAACAATGGACATCTCATCAATGGAGTCGTGTCCTCTTTACAGATGAGAGTCGTTTTAGTGCCACAAGCGATTCCCAACGTCAGTTGATTTGGAAAGAGGTCGGGACACGGTTTCATCGCAGTAACATCACGGAAAGAGACCGTTTTGGTGGTCCTGGAGTTGTCGTCTGGGGAGGCATTATGATGAACGGTTGGACTGAGCTCCACGTTTTCGACAGAGGTTCTGTAACTGGAGATCGCTATTGTCAGGAGGTGATCCTTCCCCATGTGCGTCTGTTCCGAGGTGCCATTGGATCAGACTTCGTTTTTATGGATAACAATGCACGGCCACACAGGACTCATGCTGTTGAGGAGCTCCTGTAAAGTGAAGATATCACTCGAATGGATTGGCCAGCCTGCTCCCCTGATTTAAATCCGATAGAACATGTGTGGGATGCTTTGGGGAGACGCCTTGTGGCACGATTACATCCTCCTGGGAACACCCGACAACTTAAACAGATGCTGATTGAGGAATGGGCACTGTTACCTCAAGAACTATTGGACAATCTGGTGCTGAGTATGGGGAGACGGTGTGAAGCAACCATTTCAGTAAGGGGAGGGCATATCCCATACTAAGGAACATCTACTTGCTGTTCTTCCCGCAACTATGCTTTCGTCATTCTTTCAGAACAAAATTCTGTATCTCATTTCTGAATTTCATGTCTCTCAGATAATTTCTCGTAAAGTTATGGCAAAAAAAAAAAAAAAAAAACCTGTTGCTTAAGTTTTGCACACCAGTGTGCAATGGTAGCTGGATCTTTGACAGCATAAATAAGCAGTATAAATTCTAACAGCAATAAGAATTACTCTTCCATTTTTAATAATAAATAGTATATGCATTTTACGTAAAAATATAATAAGTAAACTAAATTTCTTCAAAATGGGAATTTATCGCTTTCTTGCCACAGACATTATATAAATCACTTGACAATTTTCAAGCTATTTTGATAAATTTTGTAATAACACATTTATAATACTGAATTATATACCATATTTATTTCTTTTCATTTAAATAAGAAATTCGCCTTTTTCTAAATGATTTAAGCATCTTCGTAAGTATTTGATCTAAATGTTGATTTAAAATAGTCCAACTTTGAAGGCCAGTATTAGTTTAGTTAAGTTTTTTAGAATTAACTTTCTTTTTAGAAGCCTAAAAAGAAAATTAATTCTATAAAGTCACAAGAGGATTATTTTGACAACGATTTTGTTATTTTCAAAGAAGCTGATTCCTGAACCTTATCCCTCTCTCTAATTTCGTACTTCTCACCAATAATAGGAGGTTCAACACTCTACATTTTTAAAGTGCATAATAAGCAGTTTACTGATAAGTAAGTATATATGATGGAATTTTTGTAAAATCGAGTCTCTTGTCCCAAAAGATTATCAGTAATAAATAAAAGAAGCCTTTTTTATTAATTTTCTTTTATTTATTACTGATATTTAAAGATCATAGTATAAAAATTCAGAAACTTTTCTACTCTTAATATGATAGATTATCGGTAGAATCCAGTCTCATATCATAAAAGATTGGTAATAATTAGCAAAGGGTTTTTAATTAATTCTCTTAATTTTAAGTAGTAGTGTAAACATTCATAGACTATTCAATTCTGAAATTTAATTTATACTATATTGATGAAAATATATACTCAAAATATTTAAGAAGCTCCGAACATCTTATATGAAACATAACAGACTTGAAACGTTTTAAAATTGATTGAATATTTTTATTTTATTAAAATTTACTCTTACTTATTTAGGCGCGCTAACACACACACAATAAATAAATTGAATTAGGGCTCATGTATATGAAAATAATATCGAAAAAATTCAAAGATATAATAAAATGCACTTATTTCTTTTTTTAAAAAGAGGTATTAAAATCTGGAAAGATTTTGATGAAAATAAAACAAATGGATAAAATTAATTGTTATGCAATAATATACTTCAAACTTTAAATTTTAAAGTTTGGAGTTAATTTAAAGTTAATAAACTTTAGACTAATTTTTAATTAAAAATTTTATTAAAATTTATAAAAGCCTTTGATTAGAGAATTCTACTAGCCAATATAGATATGATAGCTCTGGGTCTAACATCTCTTGTAAAGCATTTTCAAACAAACAAGGGATTTATCATCGTGAATGCCATTCTATCACGCAGTTTACATTTAATATGCAATCCTGTAAATATTATCATGTTAAAAATTCTGATAAGTTTCTACTAAGAATACGTTATTATAGTATACAAAAGATTTGAAACTTTTTTTTTTTTTAGAATTTGGTCATTGAAAAGCCAAATGGATTTAATAGCTATGGGTCCAACTATCTCTCTTGTAGAGTATTTTCAATTACTTATCATCGTGCATGCCTCTCTATTCAGTTTACAGTTAATGTTCAATCCTGTAAATATTATCATGATAAAAACTCTGATAAGATTCTCCAGAGAATGCGTTATTATAGTATACATTAGATTTGAATAATTTTTTTGGAATTTGGACACTAAAACGCCAAATGGATATAATAGCTCTGGGTCCAACTATCTCTCTTGTAGTGCATTTTCAGTGATTTATCATCGTGCATGTCATTCTATCCAGTGCAATCCTTTAAATATTATCATGTTAAAAATTCTGATAAGTGTTTCCTGAGAATGTGTTAATATAGTATATACTAGATTTGAATAATATTTTTAGAATTTGGTCA
>JAPMOR010030685.1:216187-249497 GCA_026543865.1 Argiope aurantia | reverse complement strand
TGTGTGTGTCTGTGTGTGTGTGTGTGTGTGTGTGTGTGTGTGTGTGTGTGTGTGTGTGTGTAGAATGTTTAAGTGTTGATTTACTAAGCCTAGATCAATTGATTCTGAAAAAATGTATTTTCAGATAATCGTCCTACATTAAAATTTTACATCTCTTTTGAATTGATAAAATACTGAAAATAGATTCAAAGTATGTATGAGTTTTTCAGAATATTTTTATAAGAATAAATATACAAGAATAATAAGAATAAATATAAATGCAAAATTTAAAATATGTATAAAATTTTAAATATAGGATGACTTTTCAGAGTTTTAGTTGAATTGCATGGTCCAATTTGTTAGGCTTGAAAATTTTTGTCATAGTAGTTTAGATTTTTAATGAGGCATTCGGATTTAAATGTTATCTTCATTTTCAAGATATGGCTAAATATTACAAATTTAGCCCTCGAGAGTTTTCAAAGCGAATACATGAAAAATAAAAATAAATGAAATGAAAAAGTAGTCAAAATCGAACAAATCGGTTTAAAGTAGAATTAATAAAAAGTAGACATAATCAAGCCTTTATTATTGAAAAGGTGTATGATGTGACATTTGCAGAATAACCTGATTTATAGAATATCCTTTTATAGATACAGAAGTTTCATTTTAAATTTTTGGGGTCTTTGAAGATGGAATATTGCAGTTGGTTTATTTCTTATTTCCTAATCTGCTAGAGTTTTAAAATTCAGTACACGTAAGTATACTAAATCTTAAAACTCTATCAGATAAGGAAATTTAAGTTATAGTATATTCTCGATAACAATTCACTATTTTGATTTTTTTTAATATCTTTATTGCAAAATATGATAAATTTTGATAAAATATGATTGGAACCATTTTAATTCAAGATTCCATAATTTTTACATTAATTAATTATAAATTAAATATTAAAGAATCGAAAATAATTCAAATATGGAACTGTATTTGTACTGATAAAATTGTGTTCTAAGAAATATTTTTATTAAATGTATTTATTAGAACGGCAAGGTTTGTATGACAGCAGAAACGAAATGAAAATGAAATGTTGATAAAGAAAAAGAAAGATAAATTTTATCATCAAAACAATTACAATCATTTAAGAAATTATTGATTACTAGCCGCCTTTGGCGACCAGCCGGTTCGCCAGTATTACCGTTTGCTACAATTTTCAATTAAATATTTTAAGTAACTGGTCTCTTAATAGATTCTTAAACAAAACAATTTTAATCTTCAAATTTTGATAGTCATACCAAACTTATACTGTTGTTTAGATCGTTTCGTTCAATTTACTATATATATTTTGCTAATTTGTTGTCATTTCCGGTAAAACGTCAACTTTCATTTAAAGTTAAAATGATGAAATTGCAATCAATATAAAGATATTTTTTAATAAAACCAAGCGTTTTATTTTATTTATCATCTTTATTGCTATTTATTTATCACTATTATTATTGAATATGAGTATTGCAAACAGAATATCTCGGTATTTAAGTCTTATGTGAACTACAAAATATTTTTGATAATTTATGTAATATCTCAAAGCATAATTCAACAAAAATTTCTCAGATTTAGCATAAAATTCAGTTTTTAGTTTTACTTTCAAAAGGATTGAAATGAAATCAATAATAATATTTTGTTCCAGCCTATAAATATATTTCAAAAATTATGAAATCTAAATTTAATGCAGTAAGGCATCATATTCTGAGAAATATTCTGGACACACCAAATTTTAAATAAATGAATGAATGTTTCTATTTTTCACAATCAACTAAGACTTATTTATGAAGTTTTGAATGTTAAAAATTTAGAAAAACTCAACTTTTTCATAATCTTAGGCCAATTAATCTTGAGAAACCTGCACGCTGATTGGCGTATTTTCTTTGAAACGATCGATGGAAAATC
This sequence comes from Argiope aurantia, assembly GCA_026543865.1. NCBI lineage: Eukaryota > Metazoa > Arthropoda > Arachnida > Araneae > Araneidae > Argiope > Argiope aurantia. The sequence goes on along the minus strand of JAPMOR010030685.1, from coordinate 247,577 downwards.
TAAAATTATCCTTTTTTTTATTGAATAGTGATATTCAAATTTTCATAAATCAGTCCTTTTAAGTGATTGATTTAGTTGATTGGAAATTAACTCTTTTTATTTAAAATATTAGTGTTTCAAGAACATTTTGTTATTCGTGATTTCCGCAGCAGAAGCTTTATGTAAAATCAAAAATTCGTTATTTATAAGAGCATTTATTGAATTAAGTTACATAAAATATAATCATTTTCTATTTAAACCATTTTAGTAAATCTGTTGTGTTCGTGCGTCAACAAAAATAGAATGCAGACAAACTTATTATGAAACTAAATCTTATTACATTATAGATAATATTATCAAATTTACATCAACTTATTTTCATTCAAAATTCTAGCATCGTTTTTAAACAATAAATTAAAAGTTCCAAAATTATCACTGTTGCCAATCTGAATTTCACAACTATTTACAAAATAAAATTTATAATTATTAAAATAATCGTTTGCTACTTTAAAATAAAATATTTACGATTTATGTCGCAACAGATCTGTGTCTTACTAAAGGTTTACAAATTAGTTGTGTGGCCCTGATTTGAATGGATATCCTGTTCATATTAAACAAAACTTGCCTTAAAATAAAACTGATTTATTGGATTAATAATATAGAGAGTGAAAAAGATCATAAAATAATTTTTCTTGAATTTATTTTTTAGAAAAAATAATATTTCGTATTTGTTTCATTTCCTACAGACACGTGCCGAAAATTATATTTTTGCAGATTTTATTTCCGAAAAGATTTAATTTATTTTTAATTTGTTCTTTAATCAATGTGATGGCAACACTTTGAAAAAAGCTATTTTTTTCCCATGAACGCGAAACGTTTATTTTTATTTTGTACGAAAGAAATTGTTGAAAAATACAGTTAAAATATTTATTTAAAAATTCATTAAAAACAGAAATTTAATTTTAAGGTTAAAACATTGGTAGCATTTAAAAGATAAATTTTTGATCTTTAACTTGATGTAAAAATCTTTTTTGTGCGGTAATATTTTCGGAAGTTATAGCAAAAACCCGCCAAAATTTCGCTTAATTTTTAAATAAATAAAATTCTAATTAAAAATTCAAAAAAATAACCCCCAGGTGCACATTTCCGGCCTCCAAGATATACACGTGCCAAATTTAGTAGCTGTAGGGTGAATGGTCTGGCCTGTAGAGCGCCAACACGCACACGCACACACACACACACACACACACACACACACACACACATACACACACACACACACACACACATTGATCTTTATTATAAGTATAGATTAATATTGATCTTTCTATTTGCGGTGTATATTTCTAGGCCGTAAATTATTATATCAATTTTAAAACAAATAAAGAAATTATCTCAGTTCTTTTTTTATACAAGACATGTTTTTTATATTGATTAGAGTTGTTTTCAGGGTTTATAATTTAATTATATGTGATATTTGGTAAATAATATCAACAGCTTTAATTAATTGCGATTGTTTATAACATTTAAATATCTTTAAAAATCCATCATTTCGTTTTTTTTCTATTTATTATAATGATTATAGAAAAGAAATTTCATTTTTTAAAAATTTAGATCAAATTAATGATATGCTCAAAATCTTCTTTCAGAATACTCAACATGGTTTTGCAACACTTTTTTATACAATATTTATTTTGATAACCTACACCATAAAATTCAACACCAATTGCATTCCAGTTGTCTTTATGAGAAAGACTTTTTCTATTAGATATGAACTCATTGAAAATCTTTCTCGTTCTCTAAGTAAGCAAGCAATAATTTTATTCTACAATTATGGAGAAGGGAATTAAAAAAAAGATTCTATTTTTTGTAAAATTTTACTCAAATTTTACAAAACGCTTGTAATTCGATCTCACGTGTTGATGCTTATTTAAAAATATTTTTGATTAGGCTTACTGTTAACTACCTTTCAACATCCATTTCATATCATTCTCCAAGGAAGGGCTGGAGGTAAAAGGATGCGGCTTCGTTTCATGATTGATGTATTGTAATTACCCGATCTACAAAAATCTAAATTGTCAACCACGGATTTAAAACAGCTTCTATTACAGTGCAGCCATTGAGTCTACTTAAGATATACGACTCATTATCATAGTATAATTAACTTGAACCCACATCATTATTATATACAAAAGGGAAACGAGAACATGCTTACTTATACGATAAATTCTTATCTCCAAGTGTAATGTGATTACTGGTTGGATTATTAATATTCAATTAACATTAATTAAAATGAAAACAAACACTAAATATATCAAAATTTAGGCATTTAGCATTAAAATAATATCGATAACGGCAGTAATAAAAGAATTTAAAATATCAGATAAAAATATTACAAAGCCTAGTACCGTCATTTTGCTTAAAATCTTTATACTGAAAAACCATTTCATTAATTCTCTAAATAAATCAATTATTTCTAATGATCAATCAAAATTTAATCAAGAAGATTTGAATAATTATTTAGACATTCACATTTAGTATATCAATATGCCATATTCTATCATTCATATAAAATATCGGCATCATTAGAGAAGTTTTTTGCAAAAAAACTTTTTATATTTATGTATAATTGCTCTTGAGTAACAGAGAAGAAATAGATAAAAGTTTTATGGCCGGTGCAATATTAGTGGATTTTACTATGATTTCAGAATTAACATTTTATGAAACTGAAAACTAAATTAAACATTTAAGTTACTTTATAATTTTTTATTCAGCATATGTGGTATTTCCACTCTACAAGACGACGCTCTACATTCTTCCGATGACAGTTGACAGCCAAACTTAGTTCAGAGACGTCAGTCAAGAAGGGTTGGACATGAGCTCGAAAATGAGATGATCTTCTAAGGAAACCGCAATGGAATTCTTGCTTACAAGAATTCCTCAACAAATGTCCAATGTACCGCGCATAGATAGCAAAAAAATAATTTTGAACAACATTGTCCTTCTTCATGTAATATAAATTCCTTATTCGTCAATGGATTCTCATTTATAAAAATCATTATTGTCATCGTTATTAATTAAAAAATAAAAGGATTAAGCTATTTAAGTGAATTGATGCATTAAAACCCATCTTACACTTACTATAATGTTAAAAAATTAAATATATGTTTAAAAATTAAATCTAAAACGTAAATGTTAACATTTTTCATATTTCTCTTTCTTTCCATTAAGCATTCTTTCTGCATTAAAGCAATAAATATTTGTGAACTATAACGAAATTTATATAAGAGCTGAAAATTAGCATGAAAATTGTCAAGTTGCTGCCATACTAAGAAATTACTCAGAAAAACATTGCTATTGATTTTTTGTACAAAATTTTCTGATAAATCGTGTAAGGAATTTCTAAAGATGTGATCCAAGAACCTGCCAGTAAGGAAAAGCATAATGAACAAGTCTAATTGAAGCAATTTTACGGTCAATATGATAATTGCTTATTATTATTTATAATAAATCAAACAATCATTTTAATTCTTCATTATTCATAGCAACTAAACAGTGAGCTAAATCGATTAATCGCTTTTGGGGATCATTAATAACAATCTATTATTCAAAATAACCGTAAAAGAATGATGGACACTGACGTATAACATTCCAGAATAGAATTTTCAAAATCATTAGATTTAAGATATTATCTTCACGCATTGAAGATTTTGATATCAAAATACGTAAGACGATTAGGTTATTTATAGTTTAATAAAGAGTACGAGGAATGATGATAAGCTAATTATTGAAGATTAGTTGTATTAAAGATTGCGGAAGTTCCATAGCAATTGTAATAATAACAATGACGTTGCCATGTGAGGGTCTAATTGTAAAAATGATTCAGTAAAATACACCAATTTTATTTTCTCCAGTTAAAAAAAAATGTAAAAAATATATATATAAAATAAAAAAGAAAACTCAATGAATACAAGAAATGTATTATATGGTAATGAACAAAAGATTAAACCATCTAAAAAATTTTATCATCCAGAATCCTTTGTATTTCCCTGATCTCAAAACCGATAAAACTTCACATTTCTCATATTCTTATGTTTCTGTCAAACCTTACTTTTTCTTGTCTGTTGAATTAAATAAAGGACAACAAGAAATAAATGCGATTAATCTAATTTTCCTTTTATCCTAGAAGATTGATGAGTATTAAATGGATGTTCTTATAAAGTAAGGCGAAGTGTGCATCACTTAACAACTATAGAATGATGAATCAGTGACATATAATGTTCTGAATATAATATAAGTTTAAAAGCCCCTAGAGTTAAGATATTATCTAATCCTATTAAAAATGTTGACATGGAATTCCGTACGAAGAATAAGTTCATTTATGGTTTAGTTATGAGTACGAAGAAAAATGTTAGGTTATATAATATAATGTTTAATCTTACTAAAGATTGGGCAGCTTTTATGAAAAAAAAATAATAAGGTCAAGGGCAAAGATGAATTTAATGAATGATTTTCATAATGTCTGTAAAAATGAATCAAATCATGACTTTAATTTATGTTTATTAGATTCTTTATCTTGCTAATGGTTTATCTTCGCATAATTTACTTAATATTTGTAATTAAAATCTAGAAATTATAAGAAAACAGGACATCTCTTCAATTTAAACTTATAAATGGCTTTAAGACATGAATGAATTCACGATATGAAATTCATTAAAGAATTATTTCACGTTACTTCCAAATGAAAAATATATATTCCACGTTATATAATGTCTTCCAAGCCCTTTTTGTCGTGAATGAATGGTATATGAAATTTACACCTATCAAAGAAACTAGAAATTATTCAATTTCTGCTGATAATATGTATTACTAAAATTTTATATTGAAAAATGCTAAATTTACAAACCAACAGAAGTAGTCACCCCGAAACTCATTAATAAAGGCATTTTCATCCCCTCCAGCTCTGCATAATATTATTGTTTTGAGACAGACTATGATTGCTACGCGAGCTCAAATTGTCAGTTTCGGAATCCAGCACCTGTGTTTCTTGTTTCACAGTTTATTAAAGAAACATAATATGCATTTACAACACCTTATTTTCAATTGATTGAAAGAGAAATTTGACACTGAATTATGATCTTAGTAACAGATGCACATACCAAATTTCATTTATCAAGATAACTGCATTTTTGATTTATCGTATTACTTATGTCTTACATGTATTCGAAAGTGCAGAAAGCAGGCGGTTAAACACTTGATGGATTGAGTTCAAAATTCTATACGAATCTACAGTTTAGATGTTGAAACTCTGCGTTAAATTTTATCTATCTAATTCTTGAAATTTTGTAATTATCGGGTTCACCTGTACAGAGACAGCCAGAGAGAAAAGTTTGCTCAATGGATTTTGCTCAAAATTTGATTTTAAAAATCTACAAATTTGGCATTAATAACAAATTTTAAATTTCATCTAACCATCTCAAAGAGTTTCCGAGTTATCGCGTTCACAGACAGACATACAGACATATTTCTTAACATGTATTTTACGGACTCAAAGAAGTCTGTAACGAACAGATTCATGAAAATCTCAACTTTTAATATTTTGGCAATATCAGTACTTTCCCTTTCTAAATTTTGTATGCGAGAAAGTAAAAATTCGTGCTCGGACCATTTTGTAACAATAAAATCCACGAAGAAATTTTAGATCTTCATTATTAAAATAGAAATCATATGTTTATTTAAAAATCAGATTTGTTTTTATTTTATTTCTTTTCACTCCTAATTAAATTCCAAAGACACATAAAATTATATTAAAAATATATCTTTTTTTCTAATTTCTCCATATCATTTTCTATAATTATAAAATGTAATTCCAATTCCCGATTATTTATAATTATCTAAAATGCAATTCTACTATTCAATATATCAAAATATGCAATTTTCCTTTGTAGTATTTGTGCTTCAATGACACAAATGCTTTTTTTCATGTTGTTTAATTAAAATGTTTAATTAAAATGTTTATATTTCCCGTTGCCTTCGAATTAGCTCATTGAATTGTGCTTCTAAATTTTTTTCAAATATCCTTATCATAAAATGTACAAAACTGTTTTGTTATTAAAAGTAATGAATTTTTTATTCGCCATGCCTTTTTTCTGTTAAATATCTTATAATCAAATGCAATTAATCAATAATTTTTCGATATTTATCTAGTTATTAGTAATTATAACTGTAGTTAATATAAGTGATTACTAAAGAATATAATTATTAGCTGAATTCATCTCTTTAACTATAGAAATTACACTTTCTAATTCACAATAAAACAAAACATAGTCATAATTATGAAAATTTATTCTCTTTCTATTCTTTTATATTTGGTATTTTTTCACTAACATTATCGGTGTACACATAAGTTAGTTGCAAATATAGGAAGGGATTAAAATATTAATAGAATTACCTTCATTTTATATTTATTTATATTAGAAAACTTTTATTTTCAATAGACTCTAATGGTTCAGGGTCAATAATAATCTATAAATTGAACTATATAGTTATCATGACAAGAAATTAAATGAAGTTAATTTATTGCAAACTGAAGTGTGAGTTGGTAAAAAAAGTCCTTAATATTGTCAAAAATGCCTAATACATTATACATTTTTTTATGTTTTGGATAATTAATTAAAGCATAATTAATAAAAGCCTGAAAGGCAAATCGAATCTATCTATCCTGTTAATCCAGTTCTTGAAACTTCTAGCTTTCAGGCAATTAGATTTCTAGGTCGATGTAGATGAGGTTACAATAAATGAGGCGATAAATATCATTTTCAAAATTCACAAAACCTTAAGGTCAGTGAATAATTTCTTTTTCTAATTTCATTTTACATTTAGTTATTTTCACCTTTGTTTCCAAAACTTCAAATTGCAATATCTTATTACATTTATTTGTTTCAGTATGATTTTAGGTTACATTTAAGGTTAATAGAGGTGTGTTTAATCTCTAGGATTTCTTCAATGTAAGAGTTTTCTTAGTGAAAGATAAGAAGGAAGAAATATTTTTGAAAAAGTAGCATTAAACTTATGCCATTCAAAGAATTTCAACTTTCCATTCCATTAATATTTCTATTTTGTCAGTAAATGATCTATTGATTTTTTTTCTAATGTAGCTACTAAAGTTTTGAATAAGCATTGCGTAAATAATAATGACTAATTGATTTCGTTATTAAATTATCTAACTTAAGGACAAGAATTGTGTCTTTTTAGTTCCTTTATGTTTTCTAAATTTTAATGCTAAAAAGCTAGTTCAACGAAGTTTTATTGTTAATAAAATTATTTTATTGTTTCAAGATTTTACTTAAAAATCATTTCAGAATTTAAATGCGATCAAATTATTTTGTACTTTAAACGTTAGAAATTATTTTGTTACTTTGTAGAAATAAAAATTATTTTCAAATGCAGGTCAATCAAGTTTTTGAGTTACATACATATATCGATTTTTATATGCAAAAATATTTATATTTATGCTACAAAATCTATAAATTAATATTTAATACAAAATTAATTATTATATTTAATGTAATAATGCAATGAATATATTAAATGCTATAAAATAAATTCCATCCTAATTTTGTTGGATTATTTAAAAAAAAATTATTCTGATATTTGCTTAGTTTATTACATTTAAGATAGATTTTCTCGGAAATGAGCGATGGATTTTTCAAAATAAAAATTGGAATAGAAAGAAAATTAGCATTTTTAAGTCGGATTAATTTAATTTTTTTATAATATGGCTTTGTAATTCTTAATTTCATATTTTTTAATATATTAACTATTAATATTTCAAATCTAATTAGTTTTAGATACTTTTCTAAGAATAATCAAATAAGTAATCAGTTTTAATAATATTAATAACTCATGGATTAGAAAGAATATCTTGATAGGGTCAAGCTATGAGCACACTATTACGATATCATACTTAATAATAATTCCAGTATCTTACTCTAAATAATTCATAGTTCTTCTTTTATTTTATTTTGATGCTGATTAAAATTCTTAGATAAAAAAAATGGAATGATAATTCATTATACGATTATATATTTCATGTTTTTTACAATAAAGAATATACGTATTGCTTCAGATAAAAATTTAATATACTTAAATGAGGAATAAACTATTTTAAAGTAAAAAATTTACATAAATGGAAAAAAAGTTATATAAAAATTATTAATAATATAGAAAAAAAGAATTATATTTTATTAAAATCTCTCTAAAATAAGCAGCAGTATTTTAAATATTTGCATTTTTTCGCTCCATTATATTTATAAATATTGATATTAACAAAGAACTATCTAATATTTCTAGAGAAATTTAATTCATCCTTTAATGGGAAAATAAAGATGAATTAAAAAGGCTTTACAAAAACTGCTTCTTTATACTTGTAAAAAATAAGATGACAGACAGCAGAAGGATTATATTAAATATATAGATTATATAAAAAAGTATACAAAAAAAACGATTACCTTTCAATGAAAGAAATATTACAATCGATACAAAAAAATAAACCATAATAAATGTCTACCTCACAAAGTGAGTAAACTTAAATCATCGGCTTACGAATAATCCGAAAAAGAATTGTTTAATTTATCGGATTAATGCCACTTTAACGACTTAACATTTGTACCATTTTCACCATTTTTTTTATCCCCAATAAGTATCAATCATATTCGACGAGGTGCCCTTTTGAATCACGACTGATATCGATAGAAAATACATACCCCCAACCGGAAATGGACCATAAAAATCCCCCAAAGTGTTTTTTAACTATTTCCAGACGGGTTATAACGTTTTTCTTACTGAAATGAATCTCGTGAGAGAAAATTATGTATTAGGGTCATAAAACGAGTGTTTTTTCAACATTTTTCATACCCGCACGCGTCCGTGGCGACACTAATGCAGTTCCATAATGCTGATGCTTCGATCACGATCGACAGGACCTGCGAATCATTGATCCATTGTTCATTCGCGGGTCATAACTGACGGGTTTTCGAAGACCGATTTTCTGATGGTCACTCCAGGAAGAGGAAATGGGTGCTCGCTGAGCTGAGAAGATGATCGGAGAGATGCATTATTTTACATGTCTGAGCATTAAAATTATTTAACCAAATTTTATTATCTGGTTCAGAAGTTTTGTATTGAATTGCGATAAGAGGCCTTGGATTTGACATTCTGTCACTTTTTTTGTCTTAATTAATTATTATCACAAAATGATATCAAATTCGTTATCATATGATATCCCAAGTTAAGCAGGACAGTAACTTTTTTTATGGTGCTTGAAATATCTTTACTAATTTTAGTATATTTGGTGCAAGGCGGATGATACTGTTTGGAGTCCTCAAAAGTATCAAGTACACAGGGCTGATTCAGACTAAAAATAATGCTTTCTACACTCGATTTATAATTTTCTCGACTCCATTATTTTTCGATTTGGTGATACTGTATTTACCTTATACAAAATTTTAAATCCAGATAGCCTGGTTTGCCACCTTTAGCTATTACTGCCTTTTTTTCCATGCAAAGATATATTGAAGAATCTCCACCTTTTCCTTTACTAGTTATATGAATAAAGCCCTGCTTTCCTCTTCTCACCCACCCATCAATCACCGTCAATTCAAGGTCACCGACACCACATCAGCGATACATTTCTCGATGAAGCAAGATCACAATTTTGAATAATATTTTTATCAATATCAACTAACAACCTTAACAACCTTAAGAGAGCGAACTTACCTTCTCCGACTATATTGTTTCATTCCGACGAGAAATGCATCAATTACAGCTGTATCAGGTATAAAAGCATCGGACGCAATCAAGTTAGATACAGGTTCATTAAGTATCAACATATATCTTATAAGTATAATCGGATATTAACTAAAGTCTTGTTTATTGTATTGATTTCAAATACGAAAATAAATTTTTTCAATAAGCTCAAAACGTTTTGAAATTTAGCATAGCTAAATTATGAAAAAGAACAAGTTATTTTACAAACTGTTGAAATGAAAGATGAATATGAAACCATAGCTTTGGTCATGATGAAGATTAAGATTCTCGAATATCACTGAATAATGAAGTGTAAATTTAAAAATGGTTTCTTTAATTCAGCAAGGAAAAGAAAGCATTTATTATTTATCGCCAAAATTTCTCTGTGCAATCAGTTAAATTCTAATATATAATAAAGAACTAGTTTTGAAAATTTAAAAATTGTATATTCAAAAAATAAATTATTCCGTTCTAAACTGCGTGTCATCTTTAAAGACGTGCAAATTTAATATGTGGGAATGCACCTGCGAAAAAACTCATATTTTTATAAAGTATAATTTATATTAATTATCTTTAGAAAAAAAATGGATTGTTTTTTAATCAAGTTTCATGCAAATGCATTATTCATCGTCATTTCAGGTATGTTACTATGTTCAAAATACTTATAATTTTGAATTTTTATAAAAGATAGATTGAAAGGTACCTATGGGGGAAAAAGATATTTAAAAACAAACGAGTTTTGAAATTTTGAAGAATTATGGTGAAGGGTGAGAGGGAACTAAAACGAGGTGTAAAGTAGAATCTTTTTAGTTTAAAACTTTGTCAAATCATTTGCAGTTGACGTAAGAAATATATGAATTATATTCTAAAGAAAAGGAAAGTTAAAAAACTGTAATTGAATCTAATCTTTAAATACTGGTAGTCGACTAAAAATTAACATATAATTAACATTTTTTTTTGTATTATGAAGCATAAAAACAACTGCAAAATCGTTTTAAAGAGCAGTTTGTTTAAATTGTAAATCAAGAACTATAAAATATGTTGAGAAATTATTGGTAAATTTGAACAAAAATTATGCATTACGCTTTAATTTATGATGTTTTCACGTAAAAAAATGTTTACGAAATTTAAAGTTAGAAAAAATAGCATTTAATGACGTAAAATAATATAAAAATTTTAAACTATGCAAATATAATGTTAAATGTTTTTTTCCAAAGAATGAATGTAAAAATAAAATTCTTCATTCATGGTTTTTATAAAGAAAACTGTTTATATTTTTAGAATATTGAATTAAATAAATACGATATTTTTTCCAAAAAACATATTTTTAACGTAGTCATCTACCTTACTTAGAATCTTTTAACAATTGTTAATGAAAGCACAAGCACCTTGATGACATCTGAAATTTTATCAACATACTTAACTGATATATTTGGCCCATACTCTCAAATGGGCCAAATATATCAGTTTCTTTCAATTAGAATGCTTGTCCAAAAAACTCAAAGACAATTCAAATCTCTAGTCTAAAACAATATAGCATAATATTTATTTAGAATTGTACATTATTATACATTATCAAAAAATATTCTAATTTATTTTTAAAGAATATACTTATACATATTTATTGATAATGTGCCCTCAATACTCATATAGTCAATGCAAATATACTTAATTATAATGTGCATACAAATATTACGCTTTATATCATTGCCAGACTCGTGCGTATAAACATGCTATAAATTTTTTTAAATATATTTTCCCCAATAAAAGGTATTGTAAAATATATTTAAAAATTAAAGTAAAATTTGTAATTTTTATTATTTAAATAATATATTTAAAAATTTAATAAAATTATTTTTTTAAAATTAGAGAGAAAAAAAATGGCTGAAATAAAATTGGTTCACCTGAAAAAACTATTTTTTAATTTTAAAATGCCGTTAAAATATTTTGTGTTTAATAATATATTTAGAAGTTATTGAAGAAAAACATTAAAATTTCCAGCTATTTTTAATTAATCTCAAATATAATAAATATTTTGAAAAAAATCCTCTCTTAATGATCACTTACGAGTAAAGAAAATAACTATCAGTAAAATTTATTTAGCTCTACAATTAAGCTATAGACACAATAGAGCATTTGAATGATTTTTTTTTCATCATTCATTTCACCCCATCCTATCTACAGATAATATGTTAGGCTATAAAAATTGCAAAAAATACACCACTCCCCAAAACATCTATTCTTCTTTTTGATTCCTTTTCTCCCTAATCATTTTCAACTAAATGTTGCAACTGCCACATATTTAATGTTATCATTTTCAGATATACCACTGCCATCATTCTTAAATGAATAGACAGTTAGAATAGATTGCTATCTCTAACTTCTCATCACCTTTAACTTCCTCAGCCATACGAAACAGACAATGGAATTACTACTCCACACTAACTAAGCAACTGTAGTTCCGGGGAGATTAGCCATCTGCTCTGTGAGTAAAAAGCAAGAGTGAGAAAAGTAAAAGTGACAATGAGATCAATACACGGAAGCACTTAACTCATCAAAACGCAAAATCTCGATCACTTGAATGCTGGACCCGCATTGTTTTTGGGCTCAAAAAACAATACTGACTATGCAAAGGAGGAAATGTATTTAAATACTTGTGTTCCAAAAGTCAATCGATGGTTGGATTGAAAGTGTCTCAGCTTAACATAGTTACTCGGCTGCTCTAAAGATAAGGCAAAACAAACTTATCTTTCATCGCCTTTACAGTTGTAAATCAAATGTTATTGATGATTTCAGATATGGAAAGAGATCTGGATTATTTCTGATTGTAGTTTGCCGACCACACATGTGGTTGTACCTACTGTAACAGTAAATCACTTACGGATATAAAATTGGATAAATAATATGTATTGTTCTGAGATTGAATTATTATCAGATAATCCAAAATATTATTCACGTTTACAAGATTAAGGACATAGTGATTTATGGAGTAGGAATCTTTAAAGGGTTTATTTTTCCTAATGTTTCAGATTATTTAATATTTTTTGGATGACAAATAAATGTCAGCTTTAAGAATCTTTGGAAAGAACTTCTGATAGATAAATAAATCAAACAGAAGCTATACTTTTAACTTTATGTAACTTAAAATGTCAGTATTATCTAAATCCACCGAGAAATCCGCTTAAGATTTAGACCACCACTGCTTTTTAAAACCTCAAAATCGTGTATAGATTCATAATCGTTATAAAAAAATTATCTTTCGAAAAATATTTATTTTCCTTAGAATGACTTAAATTCTTTAGCAAAAAATGCTAAGAACAACATGATCGCGAGATTAAATTTTTTCGCAAAAAATGTATTAAAAAGTTTCTCAAAGTAGGTTTAAAGCTAAAATAAAAGAGTGCATTTGCTAAAATGTAAATAATTTATTCTTGTCGCTTCATTTGATATCATTTATATTTTATCCATTCTTTCATTCATTTAACCATTGCTCTAAATATTAATCTTTCAGCTCAACTTCCGTTGTATGATTTCACATCTTCTTCCAAATAAAAAAAAGAACAAATTCAAATTTAGAAAAACTCAGTTTAGTTTGGTTTGGGTTTTTGTGGTGAAAAGCCGAAAAGTTGACCAAACTGCTTGTATAGGATTTTGTTGTCTCGTTTATGAGACATTCCCTTATAAGCATTAAAATTCTTTTAATTTCTGCATTTTTTTAGTTGATTAACTAAGTTAATTTGAATCTTCAGAAATGTATGACAAAATTGATGGATATTTCGAAAATGATCGTTATCATTTTGCCCAAATGGCAAAAGAAGCTGCAACACATTTCAACTATATTTTTTTTATTTGGAGGCATAAAGATATAACATACCATAAATTTATCTAATTCTTAGGCTTAATATGCAATATATGATCAACGACGTTAGTTTTATAAGTTTTCAAATTTTTCGAAAAAATAAAAAGATAATTACTTTTATTTTTAAATCGGAATTTAATTTTGAGTAAGGGAAATAGAAAAACTGCCACGAAAAGTGACGGAAGGCTTTTTCGTATTTTTTTATCTACACTGCCATAAGTTTTGCATGATGGTAAAACAACATATTATTTATGACAGAGACACAATTGCAATTTTGCAACAAAGTTTCTATAATAGAATCTGACTGAAATTTTACAAAAGAATGCTTATGGTATAATCTCACTGAAATTTTGCAACAAAATTTTTATTATAAAATACCCCTGACATTTTACAATAGAGCTGTCATAAAAAATCTAGAGAAAGCAAAAATATTTTGAGAGCAGAAGGAAACTCAAAACTTGAAAAACTATAAGAATTTTTATTCCGACCTTTAAAGAAATTTAACATTTGAATTCTGTGAATTTCGTTTAATTGAATACTTTTACAATCTCCATTTAACATCAAAAATATTCTTTACTCTTCAATATAAATTTAAATCTAATAAGAATTAAAGGACATAGTCAAAAAATAACTTAGCATACTTAAAATTTATTAAAAATAACAGAAATATTATTTTATTAATAATATGTGGAATAATACTTAACAAATTTAATCTGAATATTTTCCATGGAAAGGTTTTATTTTCAATGAATCTATAAAACAATTTATTACTAGATTAATAAAATAAAGCTTCAACAGACCAGCATGAAAAAAAAAGTATATTCTTAAGCACTCTAAATAGATTGATAAAGTATCATTTTTTAAAATTAAGTGGTCATTTTTCAAATACCATTTAAAATATTAAGTAAATTATTCTAATTTTATAAATATCTTAGTCAGATCTTTAATTTGTTCATTTCCTTTATCTGAAGACTATACCTTCCTATGACGAAATAAAATCTTCACTAGGATGAGAGATGAATGCATAATCAAGATTAAAGTAATTTTCAATGAAAAGGAATGGTCGTGCCATGAAGAATCTGATTACACAGATTTTCTCAGAAAACTCTCGCACTGTTAATCATTTTTGATGCGTGAAAAAGTAGGTTGTATGCATGATCCTCAGGTTAAACATTTTTTTTTTCTTCTTGACCACAGACTATTGTTATCCGCAAGGAAATGGTTCACAAATAACTAATTCAATAGCACGTCTTTTTTATTTCTTTTTTCTATTTTTAAAGAAAATTAATAAATGCTAAAGCGCATGATTTGAAATTGAATTCTTTGATGAAACTGGCTTGATGATAGTAATTACTAATTATATTTTTTTTATTCATGCTCACTGTGGTCAAAATAATGATTACAGGTGTTATTAAGAAAAAATGGATAAAGATCGTGTTAACACAAACCCCAAATTAATATATATATTTATTTTTTTTATTTTTATTAAGCTCAATATTCTTGGGGTTGTTGTTGTTTTCTTTTAGGATGCATTATTCTTATTACTAAAATTTAGGAATTAATATTTTACATTGTTGCTAAGGTTAAAAAGTAAGAAATTTACATCTCTATCTCTATTAATAATATAAAAAATGTTTATGCATATGGATTTTCTACAGAGTAAATCATTAGAACTAGAGCTACAAAAATTGGGGAAAATATATTTTGAAACATGAAATGTTAACCTAGAGTAACATTTTTTTGTTTGGAATTTTAATTAATTAAAATTTATACGTGATTATGGTGTATTAATATAATCCAGCAACACTATTAATTTATATCATTAATGTTTTATACAATGAATAAAAATATTCTTTGATTTTTAAACAAATAATTATTTTTATAATAAGAAGAAAGTGGAAAAATATATAAATAGATGTAGAATAAAGCCTTTAACTATTTAAGTCTATTACTGACTTTTAAATCAAATATTTAAGAATGACTTACAGTTTTCGTACAAAAAAATGAATGCTAAGAATTATTAACTTCAAAAGTAACTAATTACACAAAAATAACCTTTAAATTCTATTAAAACAGTTAGAAATTATCCCAAAAGTATTTTTAAAAAATCTTTAAAAATCTAAAAATCAGCTTTTAATCAGAAATTAATTTTTCCATCATAAATATGTTTGGTCAAACCAAAATCGTAAAAGAATGTTACACTGATATTAAAAATATAAGTAAAAAAGGGACTTTGCTCGCATTTATGCTGCATTTTTTTTTTATTTCCAATGCAAGTTAGGGAATTTTCTTTCATGATTGCTTTATTGAATAACGTTTATTATTTTTAGAATTTGATCTTTTATCAATTTTTGCTTTAACCATCAAATTTTGTTAAAAGCTATTTTTCATTGCTTTTGTATACTAATTAAGAAATATGTTTTTTTTTTCTTTTTTATTATTTTACTTTTACAATTTTTATTCTGAGAATTACATTTCTGTCATAGATTATCTATTAATTTAGACACTGATGAAAACGAATTTTAGACAAATTTTCATTTTGCAATATTATTTTCTCATTTTAATTTGTAATTATATTTCAAAACATCATTAAAAATTTTATAAAATTTTGTAATTAGTTTTTTTTTCCCATTTTCCTACCAGATGGCAATTTTAGCATGCTAAGGATTATTTTCTCATTTGTAATTATATTTACAATTCATTGCAACATTATAAAATCTTTTAATCAATTTTTTTTCTCAATTTGTTCCTTCCCTTTATATGCTAACAATTATTTTACCATTTTAATACATAATTTTGCTTCAAAAGTCATTGAAACTATTATGAAATATTGCAATCTTTTGTGTGTGTGTGTGTGTGTAGGCAGAATTCACTATTAGATGACACCTTTCATATGCTAAAGTAATTTATCTAAAATGCATTTATTAATTGACTGTTACGTTTTACAAACAATTAAAATATATCCTTGTCATCGGCTATATCAGGGAACAAAACAATTGAAAAATATGACAAGCATTATTTTAGCTGTATAAAATAAATGAAAGAAAATTATACAAAATTTTAAAAACCTAGTGTATCAAAAGAGGAGTGAAAAAAAATAGATTATAAAATTTTATCTTTTCCTACGTGAAGTTCAAATATAAAAAAGAAGATTAATAGAAATGTGTTGAAATAAAGCAAAATCAAATTGAAAATACGATTGTTCTCTTATTACTTCAGTAGCGGTACGTTTCCATAGCATAATTATATTTTTAAACTAAATTCTCGAAAGCAAACATCGGAAAATAATTCCAAAATAGGTTAAACCTTCTTGTTGAACAACAAATCGCTTCCATGCTACACTTGCCTATCTCCTTTTCCAATTTTGATGATGCAATTTTCCGCATTTAACAGGGCAAACCAGGACACTTAAGGTAGAATGTATATTTTTGTCCACTTGACACTTATATACATTAACTTACAATCCGAATCCACTCGTGAGAGATGAAGACATATTTAGGTCGTAACCTTTCCAGTCCACATCAAGTATTTGCCAGTATCGACGTAAATAGTGAAAAAATGAAGATGCCCCTGCATGAAGTGTTTGTCACGAAAACAATGCTACCGTTCGACCTCAAGAGAAGAGTTAAGGAAATAGTATCAATTGAAGATTGATTGCAGCAGACACATTCTCATATTACTGTTTACACGGTCAATTCACTTGAAGTGAGCGTAATTGTTTGATTCAGATGATTTCATTGTTATATTGAAGTAAATATTGCATATTTCTGTGGTTCTTTGCCTCGAGATTCGGATACGGTGGAGCATTAGTTATTTGGAAGAGAAATATCTGAAGGTTACATTGGCCTAGTAGTAAACTCTTTGGCTTTGGAACAATGAATTTGAGGGAAAAGCTTAATTTAGTACGTTAATTATACGTTAAATGTATTTATACTACAACGATGCGTGTAATGATACGCCTTTTGGCTTGAACCCTAAGGGATCATTACATTCGAAGGTTCAGTGCATCCAAAATCCTTTTATAATATTATCGCTCAATTAAAGGATAGCAAATAATCTGGTATAAAAATACATAAAAAATAAGACACACAAAATCATTCGTTTTAATTGGAAATTGAAAATTAGATGCTATATACCGGATTGAAAAATATTCGTACAAGTTTAATTTTTCAAACTTTCTTAAACAAATCTTTCAGACAAATGCGTTATTATGCATTTGTTAGCCAAAGCTTTCATATGAATAATTTTTCAACAAAGTATTCAGTATGGTATTGGAGTGATATTCCAAAATCAACAATTTGCAAAATTTCACGTTTTCTGATTATGGTTTCTCTTCTGGCTCCTCTTGTTCTCATGATGCATGTCGCCATCTTCAGTTTCTCCATAAATGAGAAATTCTTCCTTCTGTGGACTTTTTTTAGTTGTCTCTCAATTCACATAACGGTTGAGTTAGGTATCATGAGCTTCTTCGGGAAAGTCAGCTGATGTTTCAAAGAATTAGTCCCATTAAAAATAATTGGTCCGAATAAAACCATATATATTAATCTCACTTCTAAGCGTTTACTTTGGCACGACTTATACTATGAATGTTTCGTAACTGCAACTTAATGTGAATAATGGAAACAGTCCATAATTTCTTTATATATCTTAACTATAGGAATCTGATACTGATGCTATTTTCTGACATCTTTATATGAATAAATTTTGGAAAATGTGATTCATTTCCATTTTGAAAAGTTTTCAAATATAATTTGTTACTGTAACTAAATTTCATAAAAAAATGTTTTATAGAAAAGAAAAACTTTCTAAAATTTTACTCTGTTTTTCAGTCAGATTTCTGTCTGATTAAAGAAATTTCGAAGATATCTCTTCAAGAAAATGTGGAGATACAAAACACCAAAATCTTATAAACAGTTGTTAAAAAGTAGTCATTATTTTTCAAATGATCATTATTTTTTCAAAGTAAAAATAATTTCCCGTCGCATATTTTATTTTATTTACCTTTTGATTTTAGTAACCCCAACTGTACTTAAATTAGAAGAAATTGGATTTATTATATCAATTCTATATACAAAAATGAAATTAAATATTAAAATATTTTTTAAACAATATGTTTCTCAATTATTGAAAAGAATTTTTGTCTGTTTAAAGTGATTCTGGAAGCAAAGAAATTCTTCAGGAAAAATATAAATTTTCCCAATTCTTTTCATATTTTTGATTTAAGAATAATATCGGACATTGAAAGAATTAATTGAAAAATTGTCATATAATGCATTCAACTGTTTCCTAAAGCAGAAGAAAAAAGAAAAAAATCTTAAAAGACAAGAATTCTTGTAAAATGAAAAAAAGGTGCATTATAAAGAGCAATTTCCCCAAAATATCGTCAATCAAATTTAAGAAAATTAAACAATATTTTAGTAACAACAAACTTACGAAAAATGATGTACCCAGTCAAGGAATTTATTTCAAAGAATTATAGACAAAAGATATTTTTAAATAATTAGAAAATAAAAAAATGATTATAATATCGAGGAAAAATATTTTTTAAATAATTTCTAAGTTTTTTTATAAGAAATTTCAAAAATATAGATTTATATACAAAATATACGGATACATGTAAAACTTAATTACTTTGAATTAAGAGAAAGAAAATGTCTCCAAAATGTGATAAATCGTATTATTTTCAAAAAAAATTTCAGGCAATTTTGTTCCCTATTATTATTTTTACATTCTAACAGGATTCAACAATATATTCTAACAATAAACAATATTTAAAATATTTAGAAAAAAAAAGATATTTTGGACATTTTATATTTTAAAAGTAAAATAAGAATTCATGCTTTGTCTCAATAATTAAATAAAAAAGATTTTATTAATAAAATTAATGATATGAAAACATCTGTTAAGAATATCTGAATTCTCAAAAACATTTTCTTAACTACGAAGTGCGAAAATCATTTAATTAAAAAAATAAATAAAACTCGTATTTTTTCTTCTAAAATAAAGCAAAAGGTTTCAGTATAGTCTCAACACTTTTTACTTTTTAAAATTGTTTCCTTTCCTAGAAGTAGCCATTCATTGTTTAAGTTCTTTTTTTTATTTTAAATGTAGAGCAGAAATGAAAAATATTTATCTTTATAAATAAACAATATTTTTAGCTGTAAAAACATCTCTGGAATAAAGATATCGTCCCAAGAATGCTTAAATTCCCATAAATTCTTTCACAGCTGAAACGATGGACAGGTCTAAAAAAAATTAACAACCATATTTTTTTCATTAAAAAAAACGAAGAAATTTTTTATTATAACCATAAAATTCATTAACACTTTTTAAAAATTAGAAGCATTAGTCGTGCCTAAATTAGAAAGAGTCAAGGAATTTAAAAGATGAACAAGGCAAATTCATGTAATACATGATTTAAAAAACGTTCGAAACGACCCTCAGAGAAAGGGATCAGTAACAAAAGGAAGAAACAAGTAAGTTGTTCACTTTCCGTGACATAAGCTGTAATAAAATCCGACAGGTCGTCGCATGCTTAGTCGAAAACCATTTGTCAAGGAGGAGTGGAGGGAATTTTTTCCGCCCTTAATTGCGCGATAAGAAAGTTTTAGCTCTTTTTATGTGGACCATTCCTGAAAGATTTGGATCTTAATGTTTTATTTCTTTTTTGAAATAAAATCGTTTCTTCTTTGAATGATAAAAATGTCCTGATTCATAAAAATAGATTACAAGCATGTTTTATTACAACAAATTTAAATATTACATTATCTTGTAAAATATTTTATCACCTTCAAAGCACTAACAGTCGCGGTTAATGCAAATCAATAAATAAAGCAATAAAATATTGCATTTTTAAGTAAGGTGTTCTATTATTTTTTTCTTTTGCCCAAAAAATTTCGATTTTAAGTGTTTTCCTTCGTTCTTTGAAACGAAACCGTCTATTTGGCCGGCATGTAGTTGGAAAAAATGAATAAAATTTTGCTTTAAAAATATACATCAAAAATATTTTTTATGGGATAAATTTAAATAATCATTATAAAAACCTATTTTACTAGCATATTTAAATACCTGGAATAAACCAGTTGCATATTTAAAAATTAAAATACAGATGTTAGAGAAAATTTTAATATGATCAAGCATTTGAAAACAACGTTCTTTTACTGTATGTAAAACAAAGCCTACATTTATTTCCAATTTTGAAAAATATGATTTCTTTATTTAAAAATCAGAAAAAAATTCTGAAATTATATTGTACAGATCGAGGAGCATTTTTAAAAAATAATGAATGGTTAATATGTAAATAGCTTCTGCGATATTAAAATGTTTAATGGTTTTCTGGCTTCATTTTAAAGAATACAGCTTTATTGTTGCAAGAAAATAAAAAATACAAATATTCAGTTACTTACTTCACAATGTCTACAAAATTATGACATAAGAATGAAAATTTCGTCTTACATATTGTGATTACAATTTTCAAAATAAATTTAGAAGTTACAAAGAGTAAATAAAATAAATAAAATTTGCTTAACAATCACGTGATTAATAATTATTTGCATCAATTATGCTCCTTTTTATCTTTTACCTCTTTAAAATAAACAATTTTATTTTTGAATAACAGATTATCATCGTTCTTAATTTATTTACGATAATCGAATTAGCTTATAATTCTTAACCAGCTGACTCATTAATCAGATAGTGAGCATGTATCTAATTATGATGCATCTAATTTTACGAAATAAAAACTAAATCTATCAAAAATACTACCCGAATAAAATATTACGTGGAATATATTAATATTTCTTTTAATGATTTGCCTTCTAATTATCGAAACAAATCACAAATCGAAAATACAATATATCATTTTATGAAACAGTACAAGAGCTTCATAGTATAATATTTATGAAAATGTTTCAAGGAAAACTTAATTTTATATTGATATCTTTAAAAATTGAAGAAAGCAAAAAAACTGATTAAAAATAGAGAATTTGAATTGTAAATTTTAAAATCTCTTTTAAATAAATAATGAAATGCATAACATTAGGAAATTAATTAAAGGAGAAGAAACTTTCAAGGATTAAGATATCAAAATACTCATATTTTCTAAGGATTTGGGCGTGTAACTTCAAGAAAGAATCCACATCTGAGAAAAGAAACAAAAATCACTTAAACACATTTCGAAAATATTATTCTATTTACTTTTATATTATACTTTCTACATCTATATAAAATATACTAGTTGTTTTTGAATCAAAACTTATAAATACTTGAAAATAGATATTTGAAATTCATATCATCATATTGATATACAAATATACTGGATTATGAGGCTAAACATTTGTTTCATAGCTTTTTTTGTTTGTTTAAATATTTATTTCAATCGGATGAATCAATAACACTGCATCCTAAATATTTAAATTCGAGGAAAAAGCAGAAATATACTGAGATTCTTCTCTGTTTTTGTGAATAAATTTCAGTTCCGTCTATTAATGAGGTCTCCTTTTTTTCAATTCCTATTATTAGCTCTTACTTCTCTCTATATATATTTATTGTTCAAATTTTCAATCGTTAATTAAATACTTTTTATTCACCCACTCAAGTTCAAATACATTTTTTTTGAAACTTGTAGTGGATTTCACTTGATATTAATACAGTTTTTTTTTTCAAATATTAATTAATTAATTAAATTTGTCCAGTAATTTCTATTTGTTCACCAAAGTCGCCAAATGTGTTGCCAAGTTTGTCACAAATTTTGTAATTATTTAAAAGAAGTAACCAAAATAAAAAAAATTTGTTGACCTAAGTAGGAATTGATTTAAAAAATTTTGTTTTATATATTACTTGTTTCCTATAAAAACATCTTGTCAGCTCAAAACTGCATAACTTATTTCAAATATATATATATATATATATATATATATATATATATATATATATACACTGGTGTGCAAAACTTAAGCAACAGGTATGTTTTTTGCCATAACTTCACGAGAAATCATCTGAGAGACATGAAATTCAGAAATGAGATACAGCATTTTGTTCTGAAAGAATGATGAAAGCATAGTTGCGCAGAAAGGAATACAATGCATACAGTATGGAATAAAAAAAGGCTTTATTAAACTCATAGTATCGTTACACATGATTGTCTGTCCAAGAGGAAGAACAGCAAGCAGATGTTCCTTAGTATGGGATATGCCCTCCCCTTACTGCAATGGTTGCTTCGCACCGTCTCCCCATACTCAGCACCAGATTGTCCAACAGTTCTTGAGGTAAGAATGCCCATTCCTCAATGAGCATCTGTTTAAGTTGTCGGGTGTTCCCAGGAGGATGTAATCGTGTCACAAGGCGTCTCTCCAAAGCATCCCACACATGTTCTATCGGATTTAAATCAGGGGAGCACGCCGGCCAATCCATTCGTGATATCTTCACTTTCCAGGAGCTTCTCAACAGCATGAGTCCTATGTGGCCGTGCATTGTCATCCATAAAAACGAAGTCTGATCCAATGGCACCTCGGAACAGACGCACATGGGGAAGGATCACCTCCTGACAATAGCGATCTCCAGTTACAGAACCTCTGTCGAAAACGTGGAGCTGAGTCCACCCGTTCATCATAATGCCTCCCCAGACAACAACTCCAGGACCACCGAAACGGTCTCTTTCCGTGATATTACTGCGATGAAACCGTGTCCCGACCTCTCTCCAAATCAACTGGCGTTGGGAATCGCTTGTGGCACTAAAATGACTCTCATCTGTAAAGAGGACACGACTACATTGATGAGATGTCCAGTTTTTGTGCTCCCTGCACCACTCTAAACGGTGCCGCCGGTGGGAAACTTTCAAAGGGATGCAGCGTTCAGGACGGCGGGCGAATAGGTCACCTTTGTGAAGGCGTCTGGACACAGTAAAACGCGACACTTGTCGCCCCGTTGCTGCACACAGTTGCTGAGCAATGGCGCTTGCTGACTGGTTTCGGGTTCTTTTCGCCTGCAGGGCGATATGTCGGTCATCCACTGCAGTTGATTTCCTGGGGCGGCCACCACCAACCTTTCTCACAGCTGTACCTGTGGTTTGGAAGGCTTTCCAAGCGCGCGAAACGACACTTTTGTTGATTCCGAACTCTTCAGCTACACTGGTCACACTACGCTCTCCTCCAGCTTTCCGATCATTCTTCCACGTGTGAAATCATCCAGGTGATTTCTGCTAGCCATATTTCACGAATTAACTCACGTGCACTTGTAGCGAATGTCTTTAATTGCGTCTCCGTCCTTCCTTTTATTGTAGTGTTGAACTGCGCGCGCCTTCCGCATGTGTTTTGCGTACGCTCACGTCGCCTGTGACGTTTTGTTCCTGATATTTGCATACGCATGACCTTTCTCTTGAATTACGTGTTCATTGTACTGATCGCAAGAACTCCTTTTCTGCAATTTCATGGCTATCTGCTTAAAATTTGCATTGTTGCTTAAATTTTGAACACCAGTGTGTATATATATATATATATTACTGATAATTAAGTAATATATTAGAGATATTTATAAAAGAAATATTGATTCATTTAAAGGATTTTATTTTATCAAAAGAATTAATTTTAAATAAATTTTTGTGCAAAAATGTAGACATTCTTATGATAATTTCGGTTTTCCCTCGGATTCTGATCTTAAACTTTAAATCTTAAATAATTAGAATTTAGATCTTAAATTAGATCATATATATCATATATTAGATCATTTATACCCAATTCGCATATATTTAGATCATATATATCCATTCCAAATAAGGTTTATTTTTTGTTTACCGCGTAAAAACTACATAATGACTAGCTGCACCAACGCTATTTTAATATATCCCGAATGTTCATATATATTCAATCCAAATTACAACCCATAAACCACCGAAGACTAAAATTTACGTCCAAGTACGTCCTAACAATTACGTGCTAAAATTTAATGAAACTCAATTTCAAAAATAAAGATATAAAATTAAAATTTTATTTGATAAACCCACATTTAACCATTAAATTAAAATACATAAATTATACCACGTAATGGAAAAAATTTTAAATTTTATTATCTTTATTACTTTTATTCTAACTTTTTTTTTCAAATATTCTTTCTGACCCACATATGAGCCCATATACAATCGAAAAATTCTTCGAAGATGATTCTGTCACAATTTGACCTCGTATAAACAGTGATATACTGTTTATCTAGAAAATGATTACCCCGCACCCAACTCCATTCGCAATGTTTTCCCGACTCATGTAGGTTGTTTAACAGCTCCAAGAAATCGATAGTTTCCGCTCATAGATATTACCCAGCGAATGTATGAATTAAGACTCCAAGAGCAAATGGTAATCGACTTGAGCAATAACTTTTGCTCGGCCTCGATAATTCTCAGCTTCCCACTGTGATAATTGCATCCCCATTTAAGAAAAAACTAGACACAGAGGATGCAAAGTAGCATTCGATGTCAACCAAGAATTTACAACTCAAATTACAGCGTCTGAAACTGGTTCGAAAAGATTTGATGGTGAAGGCGGGATGTGTGCATACAAAACGCGCCATTGTAGGAACAGAAATGGGATTTTATGTAATAAGCTGAAAAACAAAGGTAGTTGTCATAAAAACTGAACCACCCACCGCACTGTTTGTAAGTGATGAGCGAGACCTACTATTATGTCGAAATTCTGATGGGAGAAGTTGTTTGTTTGTATTCAGTTGTTTTCAAATGACTTCACTTTGTGAAGCGGTGATCTTGATTGTGGATTGTAAGATGCTTGAATGCATTCAGAAAAATGAGTCATCATAAAATGTAAATGCATAAAATGAAAATTTTCCATCAGAATCTAAAAACAAAATTTGACAAATTTGTTTTCAACTTTAAAAGAAATACACCTCATTACAGAACTTGAAAATAACTTTTTAAAATTTCTTTATTTTGAAAAGAATCGAAAGAACAAATTGCAACACTCCTTTATCGAAAGAAAAAAAAATTGCAAAAAATTGTTCGATTAAAAATATTCTCTCGCAAATCAAAATTAAAAATAGATTATCAAAAATTTAAAAAAAAGGATATTTTTGAATGAAAAATCAAAACAGAAATGTCTTTTCTTAATGAAAAAGCACCAAAGAATTATTCTTGGAAATATTTGTTTCTAAAAGAAAATCGAAAATGTTTTATGTTGCGATAAGCTCCATTCTGAATATAATTGCTCAAAATTAACATAATATGCTGATAAAAATTAGAAAGTTGCTGTGAAATTATTTTAATTTTAATATACTTAAAAAATTAAGACTTTTGAATATCATATTAATTTATAAATCTGAGAATATTGTAAAATAAATAATGTTATTTTTCAATATGAATAGCATCTTAAAACTATATTACTGCCAAGAAATTAGTTGAATTAAAATTAAATCTCCAATTATTCTATTTTTAAATTAAAAATAGTATTACCGGACGCATATTATTGCTTTTAAATATTATCATATAAAATTTTATGCAATAAAAGAATTTTTATACATTTATAATTAAATTAGAAGAAAAAAATCAGAAAAATGCAGATAAATTTTATGAATTATCGAATTATCATACACATCTATATATTATTATATGTGGTATAATTTAGGATAATATTGCTTAGATTTCTAAATTTATTTCATAAGTTTCTAGTCTTCAAAGCCATATATATGATATAGTTAAGTAAGAAGCTGAGATATTTCTTTTTTTACGAGAACAAAACAGAAAATCGGCTTTATGACAGTGCAAAAGTCTTCCAGTTTCGTTGATATTTTTTTTTCAATTGAAGCCGCTGTACTAGTTGTATTTGCTTATAATGAATAACTGAAAAAAGAATGTTAAATATTTCAGTAACCAAAATGTTTTTGGCACTCCTTTGGAGGTTCTACCTGCAGTTTAAAAACTGTTAAATCATTAATGCACTTCTAATTAAAAAAAATTATTAAAAATTTTCATAATTTATAGAAAAAAATTGAATGAATTATTTTGTATGATAAAAAAAATTAATATAAATTCAAATCAGAAATGATAATTTACTTGATTATCATACAATGAATTAATCCTTTTGCTTCCTTTTAAAGAAAAACTAGTTTTGGTTTTCTTTCTCAGAGTGAGAACTGAACGTTACGTTTTAAACCATAAAGGCATGGAAGTAAAATGATATTAAAAATTAAAATTAAAATATTGATATAGAATTATTTTTAATGCTTATATTTACTTTAAATATTTCTTTTATTTTTGTTATTTAAGTTTTAAATTAAAAATAATAAACATATAATAACTTCAATGTGTTAATAATTCACTTAATTTCTTTCAATAATAATTTTTTGTTGCTTATATTAATGAATTATATGTACATGTATTCAAGTACAAAAAATAATGCAAAATTTAAAAAAAAACTGAAATATTTTTTAAGTTGTTTTCGTGACAAGTTTTCGTTTACGAGTGAGAAACTATTAATCAAAGTTTTTTTAATAACAACAACAACGTTAGTTTTATTAATTATCTCTGAAAAAATGCGTGACGAAATGCATTTTGAGCTCAATCTGTCAGTATGTAACACATATTATTAATTTTTCAAATTATCAGAAATTTATTATTTTTTTTGATTGAAAAGGTCATCATTTC
The DNA here is from genome assembly GCA_026543865.1 of Argiope aurantia. Classification (NCBI taxonomy): domain Eukaryota; kingdom Metazoa; phylum Arthropoda; class Arachnida; order Araneae; family Araneidae; genus Argiope; species Argiope aurantia. The sequence goes on along the minus strand of JAPMOR010030685.1, from coordinate 220,290 downwards.
AAAAAAATTATTCATTCAATGAAATCAGTATTGATCATGAGCATGCCCTTGATGTCACAACATATTTCAAAAATACATAACAAGATTTTAAATCATTATATTGAAATTACAATCTTGAATTTAATTCTGTCCAAATTAAATACAAAAATACAATATACATTATGAAATCATGCCTACTTTAATTTCTTTATTCTCTTTATTTTGAATATTCTTCTGAAGTTAATGGCAATAAGGACAATTACATCAAACATCATTCTTAGAATATGTATTGAATTTATTATTCCTTAATTTTTTCCTTTCACTATTCAGCACATCATTTTTGTTATTATTATTCTACTCTTCCTAGTTTAATTTTAAATAGTTCAAGAAATGAGAAATTAAATTATTTACCTACTATATTTCTGTTTTGAGAAAAGGAACTTTTAAATTAAGAAATTTTAATCTGACAATAAATATTTTTCTATTAATTTTTCTATTAAATTTAATTGCAATATTAAATGTGAAATTAATTTTTTTTGACTGCACTAACTGTATTCTTTGCACTGATTTCTATGTTAAATAAAGCTGTTAAGAAGAATTTTAAAAAAATCAAAGTGTGCTAAGAAATAAATGTAAGTATTAATTCAACAAAGTGATTAAAAAAAGATATAATTAAATATAGTTTAATTAATAGAAATTAATACATTAATTAAAATTTTAAAAAGTTCATTCTTTGTAGGTATTTTATTTTGAATTCATTTTTACAAACATTGCAACTTCAATATCATATTCTTCCTTGTATAATTTTCATACAATACCAACAATTAATATTCTTTGTATAGACTAATAAATTACCTATACTCGTTCCCTTACAAAATTTCTTAATAAATTTTACCTAATTTGATGAAAAGAAGAAAAAGCTATCAATCGTTTTATATTCTTTTCATTTAATGACTTGCAGCTCCTATAATTAACTTCCCAAATTTTATACGCTTTTCTGTCCAATGATCTACCCTCCTCCTCCCAGGACGATTTCTTGATATCAAGTCATTTAGATTGAAATTCACCAATAACCTGCCAGCTAATAAACCTTGTCACATTAAAAATATTTATGAATTCATATATGTTTCTGAATCTATTTATAAACCAAAAGATGAAAGACTCACATTTTTAGAAATCAAAACTTTATGTGTTATCTTTGCATTAACATTGTATTGTCCTAACATTCTATTTAATTACGGATGGAATCATTGAGTGAGAAATCTTCTCATTTGGCATCTATGTGACTGTAAATTCGAAAAAAAAACCCTATTTTGATGAAATGTGTCATATTATTTTATCAAAAGAACTGTAGCTTTGGACCAAATACATCATCTGTTTTGATATTAACTATTGCACTCGAGAGTTCAAGTTATGTAGCTGTACCTATATGTTATGTAGTTGAATTTTACTACGTTATTCTCACAGTAGATCATTGATAGATATGAAGTGTGCAACTACTGTTATGAAATTTACAATCGAGTTTCTTTACTTGATGGTGAAACCAAACATAGATCACACATTATTTTATAAATATACGAGAGAGAAGAGCCCTATGTTGCAAAATTTTAGAACAAATTAATAAAATACATAATTAAATACATTGTGTGTATTTACCTCTTAAATGGAGACCAGTCCAATTGCACCATAACGTTATTAAATACGAAAATATCCGGTTCATGCATCTTCCAAAATTCGTGAAATCGAGGCTTAGCTTTTTTATTCGTTTTGTAAATAACACAAATATTAAACAGAATTCCTTTTCTTTAGTTTTCAGAATGCGAGAAAATCAAAGAATTAAGCTTTTCATGTAACAGCCAGAACAGTTTGAATTCAAGGCAGCCATGAAATATATTGTTAGAAATAAAGCAAAAAATTGACAAAATTCGGAAAAACATTGCACCAATATTAAATTAGTATTGTTGAAAATATACTTTTTTCAATTTTAAAATGATGTAAAAATAATTTTTGCGATGCAATATTTTATAGTGAAAAAAACATTAAAATGTCACTTAATTTTTAATTAATTAAAATTTTAAATAAAATTTCGAAAACATTGCTCCGAAGTGCACATTCTTACAATCCAAAATATACTTGTACAAAATTTGGTAGCTCTAGCTCAAGCAATGTGTGTGTGTGTGTATTTGTGTTATAGAACGGTAACACCCATACTCTCTCACACACACACGTTCATCTTTATTATTAGTAGAGATAGATATATAAACATGGTTACATATTTAAGACATTTTAAATCAACCAATAAATAAATATGTTGTTGTTCCTTATGGCACTTTACAATTTCACTGACTTGTAACTGTCAGCGATTTAATTCGAGTGTGCAGTAGCTGATGAGGGAAAAGGCCCTTGAGCTCCAGAGGGCAGAAGTCTGACTTATAGCTCATAAAGATGACACATATTCGCTTGCACAATCCCTTTTTACGGGGGGGGATTCTTTCACACACCTTACAGATAGAACACAAGAAAGAGAACGACCACGCCCGAACCCGGGATTCTCAATTTAGGGGAAGATACGCTACACCTAGGCCAGGACACCGGCATAAATAAATATTCACAAAATTAATAAAATAAAAAATCTAAAATGAATCATTAGCATGTTAATAAAGTTACCAATGCATCGAATTATGAAAATAAATAACGATCAATTCATTAAAATAGGGACATTATAATAGGCAATGCCAAGGGCCGAGAACTATCTAAATCCACCAGTGGAAAACGATGCACTATTTCAAAGTGAATTGTCGTTTCTTTGTTCTTTACAACGGAATAAGATATAAAGCACATCATATTAAAAAAGTACGCTAAAGAAGAGAGCATTCTCATAGATTATAAATAACTCCATTGTTTCAATCTCAATGTTTACCAACTTTTAATTAACCTTAAAGCCCTGAATCCACTTTCATCGGTTTAAATTAACGCATTTTTTAAAAAACTAAATAAGTTCCCATCACAAATTAGGCAAGGAAAGTGGAAAAAAACTTTTCGTCACGTCAAGGAAACGACCAAATCACTTTGAGGAAGCACCAAAACCATTTGCAGCGCTGCGTCCAGCATTTATGCCGAGTAAATCATTTATCGTGAGGTCAAAGGTCAGGAAATTCTCTAATAATTAATAACATTCCCTCCAGATTTTTATCACGCAGGATAATCTCAAAGATTAATGTTGATCCAAGGTCTTTGTAATCACTACTTCTTAAAGAGGAAAAAAAGTCGCTTTTTGACCCGTTAGTGTTACTCTTTGATTCTTTTCAGTTCTTCTCTTTGTGTTGAAATGAGATGAGTAATGAAATTCTGTTTGACCCCGCGATACATCAAGCTCTAATAAGTCTGGTGCAAAAACACACCTCGTGATCATAAAATTATTTAAGTGCAGAATATTGCTGATGACTGTCCAAATTTAACAACCAATTAATTCTAAGTATAAAAAAATAGCTTTTTGATTGCACGGATTCCAGGTATCGTATCGAGTGAGCTTGATGTGTTGATACTGAAATAGGTCGAGATCTGGGAAATAGTAAGAATTTACAAAAGTGCAGCTAAATTTATAAAACGTTTGACACATACATCGTCCTTATGTGGTTTAAGCAAATCATATATGACAATTTAGTAGTATCCAATTTAAAGTAATATAGAATTTACAATTAAAAAGAAATATCAATGAATGTTTTACTATGCATGGTGTAAATTAATATCATTAGAATTTCAGATAAATATTTATACCTTACATATAATGAAACGATGATATCTGCATTTATATAATAAAATATTTATTTAATTTTAATAATTTATTTGGTAATTTCATTGTTTATAATAATGGAATAGAGACTGATGTTTTATCTGAGTTTGTCATTATAAATAATCGAAATAAATTTTTATGATACAATATATGATATAAAATGAGAACATCATTGCATATGTAAAAAATTATTGGAAAGTTGATATCGATTTCCTAATTAAGTATCGTTGCTCTGTAACTCATTTGCAGAAAAGTATTGTATACTTCAGCTATATATATTTGTATACTACAGTCATTTGCATTTTACTATCATTTGTACCATTATAGATCT
>JAPMOR010030685.1:203799-215787 GCA_026543865.1 Argiope aurantia | reverse complement strand
AGCAAATTTAATTATTCATTATTAGTATGCCAATAAGTTACTGTTGTTAATATTTTGTACAAATTAATATAAGACAATAAATTGGACATTAAACAAAACGAAATATCAAACTAGATTTCCAAAGTATAAATAATTTCCTTGTTATTAAAATCTTTGAGCGTGCATCAAACAAGAAAAAGAAATTTCTTTTGTACCCAAAATAAATTCTATTTATTCATTTCAAAATTTTCATCAATTTTTACAGAAAAATTAAGAATGTGTAGTATGGAATTTTAATTAACGTAAAATAGTTGAACGAAAAATTCTCCTAAGTCTCTGTTATAAAAACATGGAAAGAAGAAAAACAGGGATACTCTTACACCATTTGGTTTGTCTCTGTCAAAAGTGACGAATTGTAGACATCCCAAATAAATAATAGGTTTGTTTAGTTTTCGCAGTAGGATATCTGGTATGTTGTAGAATGAGAAAGGTTAATACAAGAACGAGAGATAACAAAGTACTTTTAAAGTTCTTTCGTACGTTATCGATTCGTGAAACCATAAATATCCTCCTCTGAAAATGAGAAACGTTGAATAACTTTTTTATCAGTCCAGCAACTTGTTCTCCAGCTGATCCGCCTGCTGCGACTGAAACGAATATATTAAGTAATCTGTCTTGAAAGCTGTTAATCAGCAGGGGTTGCTTATTTTTTAAATATGGACGAAAACGATACATCATGGACGTGTGATAGTTAATAGTTGATCTTCTGGTCAGATTTTTCTTTAACCTTTTAAATCTTTCACAAACTGTTAATTTCAAAATTTATTTGAACATTTTGAAATACTTTTGTCATTTTCGAAGTTTTCTTTAATATCAATTCCTTTAAAGAATTTTTTTCTTAACATCACACCTCCACCACCAGTATTTATACAGTGGCTCCCAAAAGTGTTCGTACACTAAAGAAATTTGCAGAAATTGTGTTCTATACTTCTTAATAAAGCATTTTATTAGTTGGTTTTTTTAATTAGCATCTTTAAATAGCTCTTAATAAAACTGAACCAATATTTTTATAAAAAATCAAGTAGTATTGTTCTAAAAAATAAATAAATAAAAAATGTCACAAAATTAGAACACAAAAGCGTACATCCAAACATTATTTATTTAAATTCATCATAAAAATATCTTTTGCGGCTTATTTTTCTTCTAATTGAAAAATACACTAAAATCGTTTGATTTCAGTATTTAATATCACAATTATTTATTCTATTTACTTTATTCTTAGATATGACGCGCATTCGTAAAGAAATCAGTTTAGACGTACGAAAATTAATTATATTTCATTTTAAAGCTAGAAAATCAATTAGATGCATTGCTAATATTCTAACTAATCTACTAATCTATCTCATTCAACGGTGCAAAGCATAATAAAACGTTACAGAGAGGGAAAAAAGATTGCAAACAAGCTTCGTAATGGTCGCCCTCAAATTCTGTCAGCTAGAAGTCAAAGAAATATTGTGAGTAAATTTCTAAAAAATCCACGTCTGAGTGCAATAAAGTTTACTTCACAATATAATGAATCAAATAGAACTTCTACTTCCTGTGAAACTATTCGTAGAATTCTTCGGAATGCTGGTATACATAGCCGCTCTGCACGAAGAAAATTCTTTGTAACTTAGAACAGAATTGCTAGGCTTAAATTTGCCAAATCTATGATAAACCAGCCAGAGAGCTATTGGAATCGTGTCTTATTTGCAGATGAAAGTAAGTTTAACATTTTTGGGTCGGATGGGAGAATCATTGTATTGAGAAAAAAAACGAAGAACTTAATCCCAAGAATTTAGTTGGAACAGTAAAACATGGCGGTGGAGGTGTCATGGTTTGGGGGTGTATGTCAGCGGCTGGAGTAGGCAATTTAGTATTCATTGATGGTATAATGGATCATAGAGTTTATATAAATATTCTCAATAATAATTTAAAAGTGTCAGCACAAAAATTGGGCATTTTAAACAACTTTGTGTATTACCAAGACAACGATCCTAAGCACACGGCCATAAATGTTCGTCTTTTTTGCCTCTATCATTGTCCTCAAACCTTTAAAACACCAGCTCAATCACCGGATTTAAACCTTATAGAACATGTTTGGAAAGAATTAGAGGTGCGAATAAGAAGTCACGACATTAAATCGAAAATTCATCTGAAAGCAGTAATGATCGAAGAATGGAACAAGATCGGTGCAGAAGTAACCGACCGTTTAGTTAAATGTATGCCCAAACGTTTAAAAGCTGTTATGAAGAATAAAGGATATCCTACTAAATACTAAACATTTATAAAAATTTAAAAAATTTCATATTTAGGGATGTTTTTTTAAGTGTATGATCACTTTTGTGTCCTATTTTTGTGCAATTTTATTTATTGTCATTTTTAAAAAAATAATTTGCATCGTAATTAAAATTTATTCTTCACTGCTTTATTAAGAACTGTAAAAACATGCTATGAAAATATTTTAATGTAAAAATAAGAATATATAATGGTAAATAATGAGGTTTTTAATTGATTCTTGTTGGTGTACGAACACTTTTGGGAGCCACTGTAGATCTTATGTGTCTCCTATCTGAATTAGTATCGATGTTAATAGGCTTTATTAAAAAGAAAAAAAATTAACTTATCTATCAATTTACTTATCAAAGAGACATACAAGTGACTAAGAATATGATTATATATAAAATTGAAATGTTTCAGTCATTTTTTTGAAGTTTCCTTTAATATCAATTCTTTCAAGGACTTTTTTCTCTCTCTTCACATCACACCTTCACCTCCATTATTTCTAGATTTCATGTAGCACTTACCCAATTTCTAGATGGACTTTATTTAAAAGAAGAGAAAAAAAATGCATTTTTTTACAGATTGCAAAGAGAAATATAAATGACAAAAAATATGATTATATATAAAACCAACAACAATGTTTAAAAAATGAATAATGTCTTCAGCAAGAGAATGCTGAATGAATGAACATGGCATGAATGAAAACTTGGAGAATTATATTATCCCTTTTATAATGCTTTGGATTATTGATGCGATTTCGCCCATTTTTAATACTGTTAGCATTTGACATGAAGTCACTGAACTATGTATACATTGTATATACTTTGAAAGATAAAAATGTGCACGAAAGCGGATTATTTTTTGAAATTTTGATAAGAATTTTAATTGAAAAATAAGCAAAAGATTAATGTTATCAACATCTTACAAAAATATTTCAGCAGAAAAATAATTTTTGTTAAACAATTCTTTTTCTTATTAATAATATAAATTTTTTCCATATAATTTTTCCATTTTTAATCATTTAAAAAATATTTTAAGCCTATTTGTTGCAATATATTTCACAGCTAAAGTAAAAAAATCGATTTCATTGTTGCTTCTAATATTTAATCCTAGCTTTTGTCCTTTGTTTATCATCAAAATGTGAAGTTTCGGCCAATTTTTCCATGTTGAATAAGTTCCAATATAAAGTATTCTCGTGATAAATTTTTTGAAATTTTATTACACTTATAATAAAAGTTTAATTTTTAAAATAAGAAAGAGTAAAATATATTTTTTAAATACGTCTATTTTATGAATTGTGTGCTTATTAGTGTGAATTATATGCCTATCAGATATATAATTCATATAATTATATGTCTATCAGGTATCTAACATATAAGCCATTATAACATATAATGGCTTATATATTATAAGATGTTGAGACCAGGTTATACGCAGAATATTTAAATGAAATTTTTAGCAAAGAAAATTAAGGTTCGCAGAGAAAATTAATCTCTGCGAACCAACTGGTCACCAAAAATTACCAGTAATTCGCTAAATTATTTAGATTATTTATTAACAATTTGTTCATAATTTATTTGCATTTTTTGTAAAATAACTTTCTGTAGTACAAAATGTTCAGTCAAAGTATTGCGAAATTAGTGACATTTCAAAACATTAAATCATGGGTCAAAAAGTTCGTTGTGACTTTCTAAACATTTATTTCTCACTGTTTATTTAAACAAACAAAGAATACTGTATAAATTTTTGCATATTTATGTAATTGTATATGTTTATACTTATCTTATATATGTAAATAAGATTTAAATGCAGTAGATACAATCAATAAGAAAGAATAAAGTGAAGAAATTTCGCCAACTGCTTAGATAAAAGAAATAATAAACATATTAATAAACTCAAGTTTCACAAACGGCACAAAGGTAACAATCCTCAATGACAATACAGAGAGACACTTTTATTCAGTTTAATTTAAATATTTCAGCATCCTATTAGAATTAATCTAATAGACAGTAACATAATAATCGAAATATAATGGCACAATGTATGTAGCTTGCCATAATAGATATGATTAGTAAAAAAGTTTACTATTTTGCTTTCACATTGATTCATTTGAAATATTTAACATAACCTGAATGCTCTCTGGACAATAGTAATGTCAGTCAGAGGACTTTCGCCTACGAGATCCACCAACACTTGACAAATCCTTTGTTCTTGGATTAGAAAACAGAAGAAAAAATAAACAATTAACAATGATTAAAGGCTTAAGTAACACCCAAAGAATGCAGGAAAATAAGGCAATAATACTATTAGAATTAATTCAAAGCATACTTCACTTACCCTATTTAAATTACACAAACTAAAGTTAAAAAAAAAACACTTTTTATTTTTTTTTTTTTTTTACAAAAGACGTTGTATCCCATCTATTTGATGCACATGTTTGAAAAGAATCTTTTCTTATTTTCTTTCTTTTTTTTGTCATTTCAAAGAGCAGTGCATTTAATAATTGAAATATATTGTATTGTATATATTTCATTGAAATTTCTAAAAGGTCTCTCATTTGTGTGTGTGTGTGTGTGTAAAGAAACGGAAATTTTCGATAATATATGGTTATAATTGTATTATCACATAAACGGAAATTTCATCTAAAGTAAAGCTTTTTTAAGACATCCTAAAAAATTTTCAAAATTCTTTATCTGAATTAAATATTTAAAATTGGTTGTATTGCTCCCTATTATCCAAATAAGAAATTTACTTATATATAGAAAACTTATATTTTAAATTAAATATAAAAAAATTTGAAATTCCTTTTACTTTTCAAATATATTTGGCTTCAAAGATTTTAATGTATTTCCTAACATGCAATTCATAAAACCTGCATAGATTCTATATGCATTTAAAAAATCAGTAAAGTATTGATTTTTTTACTGAAATATATATAAAAAAAAGGAAATTTAATGCTTACTGCGTGTATAATTTTATCATTTACGTAATTTAAAACTATGTAAAACAATTTAAAAATCTATATTGCAATTAATAGAGAGGAAGGAGTTTCTAAATTCATTTTATTTTCATATACTTGAAACAAGCTGAACGTAAAGATAAAGTCATTTGAATTTTATATTTTCAAGCCTGCCCAATTAGCCATGCAAATTCTGTATATTTTTCGGATATCTTACATAACTTGAATAAAAATTTACAAATCTTGTTAAACTTTTGTAAGCATCAAAAATAAAAAAAAAGTTATTAGCTAGAAAGAATTAGTTAAACGGAATTAAGAAGAATATTAACTAGAAAGGATAAGTAAATCAAAATTAGGAAGAATATTGTTTAGAAAATATTAGAATTAGAAAGATTATGTAAGAAATAATAATATTAATAAAAATATCAGAAATAGCAAGAATATTAGTTCGAATATTAGAATAATAAAGAATTTTAGTGAGAATATTAGAATTAAAAAATAAATTTAGTAAAATAAAAGATAATATTAGTTAAGTTAATGCAACTTGATGCTTATTTTTAAATAATGATTTTTCTGTAAGTATTCAAAATAAAATTGAATCATATAGGAAAAGAAATGCCATTCTTAGTCTAGTTTTCATTTTTTTTTTCAGAAAGTGCAAAGATACTTCTCAGATAACTTAAAGAAATATTGTTTTGCATCCTTCTTATTAAATTTTTGCATGTACCAGCAAAAATAAAAATGAATATCATAAATAGAAAAATATTATTGTTAAACTTTTAAATTTTTGTTTTTATTTTAATTATTAATTTTTTTTGAACAATCAGAATAAAATTCAATTACGTTGCCAAAAACCAAATTTAGTACAACGGAGGTTAAATATGAAAGAAATATCGAATTTTAATTTACAATTGAGGTAGCTGTATTTCCGGATATATGACATAAGCGAATGGTAATCTTTGTAGGAAAAAAATCATTAATTCATCCATAATTAATATTAAATAATCTATACTGAAGTTCACATTTGCATGAAAAATTAACGAAGATCCATCTATATGAATATAAAAAAGAAAAACTAATAATTTAGAAGTATCAGTTTTCTTCCTCAAATATTTTATTTGTCTGTTTCTTTTTTATGGAAACCTAATTTATTTCGCGATATCAGACACTGGACAAGAAAATTATTCTGCATATTTATACCCATTTACATATTCAGAAAAACAGCCTCTGACGCTAATTTCTTTGAAAACTGGTATGGTAGCATTTTCCGATTGCGGCATTTTAACCTTTATGCATCTTTGATATGGAGTTTCCGGGAAAGGTTTCAATAGATTTTTATTGAATATAGTCGGTTTCCTTGACGTTTACGATTTTCGAATAACATCGATGTGGGAGTATCAATAAACAATGTTTACTGTTTGTTTGAGGATAAGAAAAACTCTTACTGAGAATGATTAGAACAAACAAAGGCTATTTTTTAATTATGATAGAGAAAAACCTTGAGCTGTCTTCATTTCTTTCATGGAAAATTGTTTTTGTCGAAAAATTCTTTGGGTTATTGAAAACATTACAATGCTCCCAAAAGAATGTGAATCTTTTTATTAATTTCTTTAGCGTGATTTTTCATAATTAATTAAGATTTATTAGATGTTGTTCGCAATTAACTGTTATTTTTTAACTGCTGCTGTTTCACATAATAAGTCTTTTATTTTAATATTAAAAATTCTTTTTCTTATTTTATATAGAAGATAACGCGAAATCCCATCGAATGTAATTAGTTTTTCATAATTCATTTTTTAAATATAAACGAAGCAATCATGTAAATATAAAACAAATAAGTATTAAACATTATAACTGCAGTAATTAGTAAAAATAATGAAATAAAATATTTTTACACACTGGTTTTTATTTTTTTAAAATGCCTTGAAGAGGCGACTATGTAAATGCATAAGAATATAAATGTATACATGTGGGCACGTAAATGTTTTAATAAACATAGAATCTATTATGATTACAATTTTTTTAAAAAAATAATTTATTCTATTCTATATTCGGCATAGATTCAAACCGTTGTATTTTTATCTTTTCTGCATTATAAGCATATTAGCGTTCAATTTTTTGAAGAGTTGTTTTTCAAGGGAATGCTTTCATTTTCCTTTCACACACAATTTCAACTCATTAAAATTTGAAAAGGGGATGTTCAGAAATCAAAACATTGTTTAATATATTCTTCCCTTATGATTATAACTTTTTAAGTTTGTTCTACTTTTTTGTTTTTATGCCTTATCATACATATATTATTTATCTAATTTCTTAATTTTTCATATCACTAAATTGTATTGTAGTTATATCCTTCAAATTATCCTTTCTTTATTTAGTTATATTCAACTCTTTAAATTTTTGTGTTGAATTTTTGTATCGAACTGAGATAGAATAGATTGAATTCTAGAAAATCAACACGAATTGCGACAAGTAGCAAACAAGTAAATATCTATTTTTACGTTATAGATGAAAAAATAAGTTTTATGGTTTTTGCATCTGCATATTGTTTTCATGACCTAGAGAATAAGAAAATTAAATATAAATTAATTTATATTTTATTTTATTTATGTCTAATAATTTAAATTTCCTGTAATATTTTAAAAGGGAAAAAATGGAAAATTAACAAATGTACAAATTGCATCATTAAAGAGTAATGAAACACCCTTATCATGTATATATTTTGCTTTATTTGTTTTATGTAACAAATTTTTGAATTCTTTTTTCCTATCTTTTACAGAAAAATATCTTGCATATCTTTCACTTCATCATTGACAATAACATTTTATGTGAATATTGTGGAATTGTAACATTAAAGCAATATCACATTAAGTTTTTAAATTCAATTCTACTTATCATATATTATATAAAAAAGAAAATATTATTAGGAAATAATCTTAATTTTTGTTTGAATTTTCATTTTGTTTGTTGTAATTTTCTAACTCATTTTCTCAAAAATGCAAATATGAAGGAAAAATAAAGAAAACATATTTTACGTAAGAATAATTCTTATGTTTTATTATTATTTATATTGTAATTGCTTCTGCTTACACATTGTAATTATAAAATTATTAACATTATTCTATTGTTATACAAACGATAATCTTAATAAACATCAATAAAATTTCTTTAATAAGGACTAATAACTATCTTTCTTACTCTCAGTTTGACACTATTATTTATAATTTCGTATTTTTTTATTATTTCTTCTTCAACTTCATTAATTTTTATCGGAAATATTATTTTAATGCATTTTAAAATTCAAACCATCATTTATTTGCTTATTTGCTACATAATAAAAATTAAAATTCATAAAAATATTTTTTTCTGCATTTCTAGAAATATTTTAAATATATTTTCGCTAACGTTCAGACAATTAAATGTATTTACTAATTTCACTGACTAAGTTACAACGAATATGTAATTTAACTTCACTAAAAATCATATGATATTTGGTACAAGGTGAATAGCAAAATACGCTTAAAGATATCAATGGATATTGCTTATTTTTATGTCGTTCCAAACGGAGAAAAAATTAAATATGCATTAAGAAATGAAACTTAATTTTGGCAATTTTATTGAAACAAATTACTATGTATTCTCAAGTTTGGTGTAGTGGTGTAGTGGTACTAAATCGTTTCTTCCTCCCTGGTTAAGTTTTTGAGTTATTTTATATATACCCAAACTAAAAAACATCCAGGATTCTGGAAAATTATTTATTTTCTATGAAATATATTATGGAAACTTTTTTCAAAATCCAAAACTGAACGCTCTGACATTATTTCTTTATAATGCCTCTTCTTCTTATTCAAAAAAATTAATTAATATTTGCAATAACTTAGAAAAATTAAATTATTTATATCTTCTACGAGAAAAATTTTTTCCATGAGTGCGCCTTAATGAATGATAAATGGTGCAACAATATACAAACACGGCTTTATAAAAAAATATTAAAAAGAAATCATTTTAAAATCTAATGATACATTCATTTTCCAATTAATTGAAATGAACAAAATTTTTTTATGCTTCAATTATTTGAAAAGAAGCATAACTTAAATTATTCATAGAAGGGTAAATAATAATAACTGATTTTCCTTGATGCTCCTTTTCATACGAGTATTATGTTTACTTTACTTTTCGAAAACATACCAAGAAAAATAATTCACTCCGATTTCTCATCAAATATGAGATTTGTCCAATGATCTTTAGTTTTAATTTAGCATTGAATATCCCAGCTTTCGAAAGTGAAATATAATTTCGATTAAGTAGTAATTATGGATATTAGGTGACATTTTCAATTCGAAACAATTCTCAATTGTTCACGAAGGCCAAAAAAAATAATATTTTATGATCCTTAAATAAAAAATGCAAGAAATAATGACATTTTCAATAAACATGCTTCCATAAACAAAAACATGGTACAATTTGCTACTTAATTGGTTTATCCTTCAAAAAAATTTGATTGATTGAAACGAAGGCGACATCTTTCAAGTAATGGCGTAACCTAGCAATCTTGATTCACAATAAAATAGGCCGCACTCTCAAAAAATACCTATTAGTAGCTTAAATCGTTTCTCCAATAAAAACATAAACAACAAATTGAACAAAGAAAAGGATGGACTGCTGCTTCTTCGATAGTCTTTCAGTGAGAACGGAATCAAAAAATTATAAACGCTTTCTGAAACGTTTCGCAAATTGCGCAAAAACATCCATACTTTTAGGTCAGCTTCATTACCATAAACTGTATCATTACTGTACAGAGCAAACAGTGTATTATTCCGTGCGGATGGTTCATTTGCAAATTCAACCAGCAAGTCATCTTGGCGCTGCTCTCTATGCCTAGACCGTAACTTCTTTTGTCTTGGTAAAGCAAAGTTTTGCAATTGAGTATTGTTTCCATTCTGCCTCATTATATGCACCCAGACTTGGGTTTTTTTATTTGCCGAAGTATACTACTCTCTTCCGGAGATTCTGTTGCTTTGTATACAGTAGACACCGAAGAAATCAGTTTTATTGTGGCAGGATTCTGATAAGATTTTTTTCATTAGTGAGGATTTATTATACGTGAATTAGGTTCGATTACAATCGCAGGCCAAACAAAAGTTTGATTAAAACGCTTTTTATTTGTATTATGTAAAGATTAAAGGTTTTTCTATTTAATGTTGTAATAAATTATGACAATGTGTGATGCTGTTTTATATTCCTTATTCTAAACAATTGAAAAGCAGTGTGGCTTTTGTCAGGATAAATTGAGGAAAAATTGTGAAATTAGTAGGGATTGTTTTTTATCATTGTCATAAATTTTTAATGACTATTTAAATCCAAATAAATTTTTCAAAAAAATAAATAAATTGATAACATTTAATGGAAAAATTTGTGAATTTAAAAAATGGAAAATGATTTAAATCAACTAAAATATATTTCAGAAGTGTACTAAAAATAACTTGAACATCCTACATTGCCAAATACAAATAGATGAATTTTTATATCGAAAATAGAAATGCTAGAATACAAATAATATGTTAAAATGTTTACGTGAAGAAGAAACGTTTTAACAATTTTAGAAATCCATTATTCCCAAATAATTCTTTTAATGAGATAAAAATTATAAGAATTTGTAAATGTCTTTAAAATATTCAGATACTAAATTATAATTAAGACGCGAAAATCAACAAGTTAAGCAGAATTGTGACGCCGAAATGTGAATATGTATCCCTGATCAATTAAAAAAATATTAATCAATAAATAATATAATTAATTAATGTTAATTATTTATGAGCATATGTTGGCTTTTAACAGAAATAAGGAATTTAAATAATTCTTAAATTGTCAGTTGACGTCAAAAGTACTGTTTTATTGTTTATCTTTACTAATGATAAATGTGTGTGTGTATGTGTGTGTGTGTGTGTGTGTGTGTGTGTGTGTGTGTGTGTGTGAGAGAGAGGGAGGGAGTGATAACGCTATAAAAAACCGTTTCCCCTACTGGAGAGAAATTAAACTGAGTTTTGTTATTTTTCCAAGATAATTTTGTTACGTTTTAAAATTTAAAATTTGTCGTTTAAAGATACCAATTTCATAACTGTGAGAATTTTTGCTTAGTTTTCACAATTTTTTAAAAAATATGTTTTTACATGATTTCCAGCATTTCATGCGAAATTTGTCATTCATTTGTCCTTAACCATTTCAAACCGTTTTAATTGTTTCATCAACTATCTGAATGCATGATTTTTTTTTTGCTATTGTTGAAAATAAAAGCATAAAGGTTATGTTTAACATCGCAGTAGTTTATGAGACGATAAAAAAAAGTGAACTGATAATACTGCGAATAAGATGGATGAACTACACATTTATTTTTTTAATAGCACCATGATGGTATGGGACTGGTATTTATTAGAAAAGAACAATAAAGAGAACTTAAAAAAAGATAGTTAAAATAAGACGGTGTTAAATCAAATAATTTGGTCGAATCTCTTCATGAAGTTGCATCTAAATGATTTAACTGGAATTAAATATAGTCAATATAGCAATTTGATCGCCAAAGGTGATTAGTATTGAAATATAAACTATATAATTTTGAAGAAAAGAAAAATGTTTGTTTAATTCATTAATAGGAAAAGTTATGATATAAATAACTTTATTAAATACCTTATGATATAAATAACTTTATTAAATACCTTATGATATAAATA
>JAPMOR010030685.1:103970-203789 GCA_026543865.1 Argiope aurantia | reverse complement strand
TACCTTATGATATAAATAACTTTATTAAATACCTTATGATATAAATACTTTATTTAAAATACATTATTAAATTTTCATTCTCATTCAGAATACATAAGTAAAAACTGAAACTTAACAACTCAGAATAGAATAATAACAAATGAACGAAACTTGTTATCATACCATTTCATAAAAAAGTTAGATCTAAAAAAAATCACTTTTACAAATTTATCCTTCTTCGTCGAATAGTTTTTAAGATATCTAAAAAGAATGAAAAGCTTACAGAGAAGCTGGTTTCATTTAAGTTGTTTCAGAACAAGAGCAAATCTTGCAGTTGCAACACTTTAAACCATATGTGTGGCTTATTGTAGTCAAATTAATAGAAGCCTCTCTTTTGGTGTGATGTATATCAAAAGTGATTACATGATTTACTATAATGGATGACCCTATAAGAACAATATCTGTTATTACTCACCATTCTTCCGTCAACTCTTGAATATCGTGCTATTAAAATCAGATTTTTTTCTCCTGACCTTCCATTTTTTTTTCTTTAATCGACTCACAAATCTGGCCAATACATCACAGGGAACATTAGAGGCTGTTAAGTTCAGTATGGATTTCAAACAACGTAATTTTCTACCACCCCTTCCTCCCTTTCCCACCTACTAAGTACGAAATTCTTGAAAAGAGTGAAATAGAATTAAACGTCATGAATTGCATTTTTTTCTGATATAAAACATATTTGATAATCCTTGTTCGATAAATGAATTTTATAAAAAGGTGTTATTCATTTTCATAATATAACCAACTGGTTGTTTTAATAAAGCCACCTGCACACATAATACATTAAAAAAAACTCCACTATTTTCATGGCCTCTTGAAACAAAGAAATAATATATGAAATACGGCCAGACAATCTAGCTTTTTTCGTTTTCTATGTTCATAATCCCCACAAATGACAGAAAAAAAAACTTCTTTTTGCTTACAGTTTATAAGAATAGAAAACAAAGAATCTCTAATGTCTCGTGCACCAATTGATTGATGCTTCTTCTGGTGCTGAAATCCAGTTTGTTCTCGTTAAGCACATGTAAAGGCAAATTCGCTCACGATAATCCATGCTCCAGACGATTACGCCACTTTGCAATTACTATTATTTAAAACATAGAGCTCGGATGCTTCCATGCACCCATTAAAGTGGATCGATGTGATCATGTTACGAGGAAACATACAAAATTATTGGCATTTGGAAAGATTGTGAAATTTGAGGCTGCGGAAAATAATTTTCCTTTGAAAATTTATATCGATATTTTTTTAGATAGCTCTCTGCGAATATATCCTATTAGCTCAAGATAATGCTCAATATCTTTATGATGATATTGACTATTCTGGATGCCGAACTATATCATGATGATATCATAATAGTGTTGTTGTTCTATTGGGCTCTCTCTGTTGAACAGATTATAGAAAACTATGAGATGAGATGCTTATTAGAAAGATGAGATAAGATAAGATGAGATGCTTATTAGAAAATGTATTGTCATCGGAGATTGGAATTTAGGATCTTTCGCAAAAAATAATATTTAATAAAAATCCAATAAATTTAATTCTTACAATAATACAAACTTTTTATAAAGAATATTTTTGTCAGTATTGTTGAACAAATTTGGTGTAAAGTAATGCATTATTATCAGAACAATTTATTTCTCTGTAGACAAGCTAGCTTTAAAAAAATTATTGAAAAATTCATTAAAATTTTTTTTTAGTATTGCACAGTCACAGTTGTTAGACTTTTGTTTTTTGCAATTGAAATTTTAAGTATTTAATCAAGGCTAAACATTTGAAAATGGATAGTTAATTATATTTTTTAAAAGGCTTTGAAATTTTAAAAGCAACTTCTTTATAAATCTGAGACAAGATGTAAATTAAAATTTTAAATAAACTCTCCCACTGCTATTAAAAATTAATAGCTTTACAGTTTAAAAATGGGTCTATTTATTCTGATGTTTTTAAATGTAACAATTTTTTAATTTTTAATGTTTCTAAATTATGTAGGAGTTTATTTTAAATATTAATTTGCACTAAGAATTTTCATTTTTGTTTTTAGAAAATTAGTAAATTTTAAGTTACTAAGAGTTTCGAATTCATGTTTCATTTTTCTGAGATAATTTTTTTTTTAAAAATATTATCATTTCAAAAAAAAAAATTTCAGTATTTTCTCACAGTTCTAATCTTCTATTCTATACATAAAAGAAACTACCAACCAAAACTTAAAAAAACTTTATGAAACTAACTTAAAAGTAAATATTTCCGGGGTCAAAACTATAAAAAGGATGGTACATTTTATTCCTTGCGCTCTAATGCTGCTACATCTAAAACACAAATTAGCTTAACCAAATTAAAAATAAATATTAAGTTTAAAAGCAAAAAAAAGTAAATGATGAATCTGGCCTGAAGATTTTATCAAAGGTCACTCTCATGCAAGGATTCAAGAGAGGGGTATGACATTCTTCCAAGTATTGGCCAATCGTGACCCGAAAATCCCAAGGAATTGAGATTTTTGAAGACAAGTATAAAATGACATTAAAGCAATGACATTAAATTTATAAATAATAATAATAGGCAAAATAATAATTCAGAACTCAAATCTAAGCAACAGCAAAATTAAATCAAACCAAACCATTATAAAACTATTATCGAACTGTCAAACAAAAAAAACATCATTAAAATAAACGCAAAGAGCATACATTCAATTGGAATGCTACTTGGAATTGATTAGGTATTTAAAACTGATTAGATATTTAGATAATTAGATTTAGAATCGACCTCATCAACGAAAATTCGATAAACTTAATTTTATGAAGTCTAAATAATTTCTACTTAAAAAGATAAATAGAGAAACTTCCTAACTTAATCAGAAATTTTTGGTTAAAACGAAATGCCCTTGCTTCAATAAAATCATTGTCTAGGAACAGTTCGGCACATTTTCACTTTCTAAAATTCTTATAACAATTTATAGTAGTATTTATTTCTTTTATTCTTTCCTGTATCTACTTTATCCACACCTTTCCTTATCACGTTATAACCGTCATAATTACTTAAAATCTTCCTGTAGACCATCTATAAAAACTTTCAATTATTTACGATCTAGACATTAATCCTTGGATGCGTTATTCCAGACTAATCGACTTTTATGGGAGCAGAAACTTTATGGCCCATAAAACAATCTGACATAACACTCGACCATTATCAACGGAGACTGATTGTTGCAAGATCTAAATATCGTGACCTAATAGAAATTATAATTCTTTTAAAAACATTAAAAGTCATGTCACTCTTTTAGTCATGATGAAGCGATTACGTGAAAATACATCAAGATCGAATTACAAGGATGAAGACCATAATCATTCGTGATGCTTAGAGCTCATTATATTAACAAAGTAGTTTGATATGGATCACGAAAGTGCAGTTATGCAGCTCGTACAGTTAAAGAGCTAAACAATTACAAATTTTTTCTCAGAAAACAAATTTTTGTGGAAAAAAAAGTTGGTGATATGAACTTTTTTTCAAAAAAAGAGGCATGACCCAGGGTGTCCTGTCTGAAACATTATTTGCAACGAAAGAATACACTTTAGCTATCAATGTATTGTACTGATTTAATGATTCACTTCATGATTAGATGTAATAACTTTTGTAGTCATCTGTAGTTGCATCATTGACTCATGCGGGTAAACTGATTATTGAGTGTCGGAATCCATTTGCTATAGATTACTGCTACTCATCTGGTTTTATTTCATTTACCCAATTTTCAATGCGCAATTTCATTACGCATTACGCAATTATATTTTTTTTCAGAAAAATCTTTAAAAAAGAATTGATAATCACTTTTTTCAGAAATGAATTGTGTCCCAGTTCGTCCCTATTTTTATGTCACTTGAAATGAATATGTAATAACCATTATTTTTTTAAACTTGATGTGTCAGTATATTGGCCAAATATGATTATCATTATGCGTTATCACCATTATTCTCTACTTGAAATGAATTAAATGATGATACGACCTATATTATGCCATTCATTAGTAAAATTTATGACTGTACATTTTTAAATAAGAATTTTTGATGATAATGAATAATGTCAAAACAGTAAAGGAAACCCCAAAAAATTGTCCTTTCTCTTATAATTTTGCAACATCGTGCTATATTTTTTAAATTTCCTATTATGGTCCTATTATGGTGATACATTTTGGAACTTTTTATTCTTAGTTCATTTGATCTAAATTTGAAACAGATTTCAGAAAATATCGGTAATTGTTGATCTCGAGCCTATTTCTGGAATTTCGATTTTCTGTTTTTATTATTATTATTATTTTCTCACATAAAGTATACAAATCCAAAGTATTTTAATCATTAAAAATTCAATCTCGAGATTTTGACATTTTAAATTTCAAACATTCCTGAAAACTGAATTTTTAAATTATGTTTCTTTATCTGCGTACAAGATAACAAAAAAAAAAGAAAAAGAGTCAGATAGTTGAAATTCGGTATATGTTTTTTACACAAGATTTGTAAATTTCTGATAGATTTGAAAGGAATCCATTTGAGGTAATCTGTCTGTTTAACTGTTCAAATATAAGTTAACGGCCATGACTAGAAAATGAAAAGAGTTAAATAGATAAAATTTAATTCGCATTGGCTATCTGTCAGTATGTAAGTATTTTGAATTAAATACACCAGGGGCTGGTTCTTCTGTCAGTCTGTACTTCCATAAGCATGAAACTCAAAATTCAATAACGCGATGACTTAAATATATGAAATTTGGTATGAACTTGTGACTACAATTTGTGTTATGTATCAAATTTCATTTCTTTTGATTGGATGAAAGGCACCTAAAATGCAGATTCGGTTTCCTAGTACTTATGAATTAACCGTATCTCAGCGATTGATCATCGAAGATTGCACAGCAATAGGCTCTTTCGTAACTATTTCGCAATTACATATAATTAATAATACATGCGCACTTTTATTAAAAAACAGAATATGCGAGAATTTTTCACTCCCTCTAGCTAAATTAAGTTTTCGCACGAATAGGCGATCAACCAGTAGACGGTTTTGCTCTAACATTTGATCTTATCTGTAGTTATTATGATAAAATGAAGATAATAATACATCACAGAAATCGCTCTTATCACCAAATGACTACAGTCAAACGTTAACAAATCGCTATAAAATCGTTTCAGACTCCTTCATTGAAGGATTTTGCAACTATATTTAATTCAGTACTCCTCTGATGAATAGAGATGCAAAATATTATTAAAAACGGGAAAAGCATCGTATCCCCAAATATCCATTTAAGCAGAGCAATCAAAATGTAAAAGAAATCAAGATATAGGCATCAAGCAGAAAGTTTATGGAGTACGATAATAGGTTTAATCGTAATCGAGTGAGTAATCGCTATGATTTAACGATGGAAACTGATGACCACATCGTACAAAACCATTATCACAGAAAAATAGTTTTTTTTTTATTTTAAAACTCTAAAAATTAAACAGAATTAATTAAGAATTGCCTTTTTAGTGATATCAATATTATTTCTATACATTTTTCTTGATTGCCAATAATTTTTTTCTAATGTAACTTTATGAACAATCTATAACAATGCTTTTAATTTTATGATTAAATTCAAACTGATATATCTAATTATTTTATCACGGGCGTTAGCCTATATTAAAATTAATATTGAAAAATTTACTTTGTACATTATCTTTTAAATATGCTTTTATTCCCTCTTTTATTACGTAGTATATGTATTTTTTAATTTATGATATATTTACATTCATATTTTTCAATTGCATCAAATAATAAGGTGAAATTTAAAGAGATGCTTCCCATATTAATCGTTTAATAGGCTAAACTGTGGGCGAGAAAGCTGGTCGTCAGAGGCAGCTAGTATTGTAGACATAAGTTTAAGGAACCGAATTTTCAATATTTGAATGGAGATAGATTTTTTTTATTTGTTTCTGGCCTCTCAAAATGCGTTTGAATCGATGATAATATCTACCCTTTTCAAAACAATTATTGCGCAGTTCCAAGTTTATATCAACTATTGATGTTTCCATCAAAAAATAACAGAATACCCGCCTCCTATCAATTACCTCGATGCGTGCGGTAGCTATCCATCTATCCATTCATCTGTAGAAGACAATTACAACGCTACGCCAAACCATGCACCAACTGGCAACAATGAAACCGACGGCTCCAGACAGAAAGGGACGTGAGAACCGTATTGTTGTCAATGACGTCACCTCGTCATCTCACGAATTTTTTTCCCGAACATCGTGAGCGAAGGGAGAAGGAATGACAGTTGCACATGAACGATGCGATTCAGAGCTGAGATTGTTACATAATGGTTAATAACGGAATTGCGTCAGTGTTCGTTTCTGTCTTTTGTTGCGTGATTAATGGACTGGTTGTTTTACCCGAAGTGATGAGTGGCTGATAGAGTTGTCGAGATACCGCTGCGGGAGACATTGTATGGGGTGGACTTGAAGAGGAGGAAGTGGTGAAATATTGGTGGGATGGCTGGTTGCTGGAGGAGGGTTTGGAGCATAATAGTTAGAAACAAAAAAGGAGCCTTGACGAGTCGACAATGGAAAATAAAAAAATAATAATAATATATACGGAGGGTAAAATGGTATTTGTGAGTGTAAAGGAAGATATCGGGTTTAAAGTGTCACTAATCAAGATTAATAATGTGTTTTGCAGTCACTAGACCAATGATTCTTTAAGCAAGGTGGAGTGGAGTGGAAAAATATTTGTGTCATGAATATTTGAGCGTTATTTCCCGCTGTGAAGATCCTCAAAAGTAAGGGGAAGGCAAAAATATTGAAAAGATTTCCCAGTATGTTAAAAAATTTGACCAGAAACAAATGCTTAATTGAAATTATTTGTATAAATTATTAATCAGGAATTCATTTTTTTATATTATTAATTTTGTTATTGCTGAGATCGTAAAATTTTTTTCGAAATTATTTTTTTTAACTTATGTAAAAAAAGTGGTAGAAAATTAAAAAAATTTAAGAAACCCATCATTGACAATGCTAAGTAATTGGAATTATGATCAAATTTAACTTGATTATAATTTAAATTCATTTTTATATTTGCTTCAATAACCATATCTTACAATCAGATTTTGAACAATTATATTTTAAAATAATTTATACGAACAATAGAAAAATAATGAGTCAAACTAGGGAATTAATACTTATCCACTTTTTCCTTGGTGAATAAAAATGTTCATTATGATATTTTGTATTCCTGTATTTAGATTCATCAGTAGAAACCATCCTAATATAACGTATAAATTCTTTATTAAAACTTAACCTGAGTACAAAACAGTAATTTGTGACATAATGTCGTATCTGACACGTGCATCTTTTAATGAAATTTTATTATTTAAATCTGTCATAAAGTGATTTTAAATGAAAAAATTATACAAATAATTAAAAATAAATATTATCAATTTTTTATATCAGTAGAATATGAAAATCATTAGAGTATAATAATATATAATATTAATATTAATTTATTAAATTTTATTATTAATAAAACTTATTATTTATTTATGGTGAAACCCTTATTATAAATTCTTAACATTAATTTATTAAATTTTGACCTCCACTTTAATTAATTTCAAAAAGTTCTTCTGAATCAAAATTCAAACAATTTTTTTTCTCAAGGAAAGTTTCTTGTCCATTTGCTTATTTTTTTTTTCAAAATAGAATTTGCTACAAATATCTGTATCAGATTGAATCGATTTCATTTTTATCTTACAGGGAAAGAAGAAGCTCTATTTTCACGACTTAGATTGGCATTATAATTTTAGATTGCAGGGAAAACCATAATATAAATAAAAATAAAATATTTAAAAAATAACGTTCCGATAAATTTTGAGAGCAATTCAATCAATCAATTAACAAAATTTTCAAGAAATAAATAAATAAATTCATTGTTAATTGAATATTTTATTTTTAATATCTTGATGCAAAATTTGTATTTTTTTCAAAATTTGTATTTTTTTGTTTGTCTGGAATTTTACAAAATTGAACTTACATAAAATTTTTAAATGTCATTTCTTATATCAGTTTACTAAAATTACAATTTTACATCGAAAAAAATAACTGATTAATAAAATAAATAATTCAAGAATTCTTTTCTAATATGTTAAGGGCACTAATAATGGTTTATAATTTCAATTTAATTTGTGAGTTTTTCAGAATAGTCTTAAAACATGTTTGAAGATTATAACAATTTTCGTTCAATGCTAAAAAGAAATCTATAGAAAGAACTGTTATCAAAATATGTCACAAAAATACATTCTTAAAAGTACATATTTTCATTTATTATTATACTATTGTTTCTTTTTCTGTCAGGAAATGTTTCTTAAAATACTTTAATGCTTCCACATTTACACTTTATTTTGAATTAGCCGCCATTTGCGATCAATTAATTTGCGATCAATTGCGATCAATTAATTTGCGATCAATTGCGATCAATTAACCATAAATATCAACTCTGCCTGTTTTCAGTTAAATCTCCTATATATAATTTGATGTTCAGAATTCCATCAAGAAATATTTTTTGAAGTATAAAATTGAGGCACATATCAAAGCTGAATTATTTTAATAGTATTACACTTGCTGATCCCATTGCATATGTTTGTTGTTCTTATAGAACAAATTCAATTGCATCATAATGCTATTAAAATTATTATTGTCAGGATAATCTAATATCTGTCGCATTAGATTATCCTCATTTTCTTCATTCTTATTCATTCATTTCCTACTTCAATTTATTTTCTTATTCTTATATAAACTACAGAGACATTAAATAGAATCCTTTATTCTTTAAATTTCAATAGTTTAAGAAAATCCCACAACTAAAAATTTGTCAACACAATGAAAACGGTTTAAACGATTAAACTAAACGATTTAAAGAGAAATATATATATATTTTAACTTTTGCAAAAAACGTTATATGAAAAATTTCGCAAGAATATAATGCAATAAGCAAATATTCGTAAGAATATTTTGCACAATAACCAAATTGGTATCACTGAATTGATAATTTTGAAAATGAGTGATTTTTTTGGAAGGCATTACAGAAAAGTACAGAATTTTCGATTAATTTTTAACTAATTGAAATTCTAATTAAAAATTTTAATTTGAAGTGTGTAATCCTACTTTTGTCTGTGTGTGCAAAATTCGTTAGCTTTAGGTCAAACGCTTTGTTCTGTAGATCTCCAGCATACGTATTCATCATTAGGAGCAAAAATATATTACAGTTTTATATTTAAATGTATGGCTTTTCTTAATAACTATTCTGTATATATTTTAGAAATTCATTTAGTGGTCATGCAAAAGAATTTCAAAAAATAAATCACGCAGACAAAAAAAACCGGTTGTATGTATAAAATATTTTTTATGACACATTCCAAAAGCTAAGGCAAAAACAGCCTGTTATTTTATTTGATAAATTTACCATATGTTTATTTCACCTATGACAAATAGGCAAATTTCAATTGATAATTGGTTTGAAATCCACTCCAGTTCGTGAAGCAAGTGGGACGTGTTGAAACATCATACCTCACTCACGGAAATAAATAAAAAGCGTTACAGAAAAGATGGAACGATTTATCCTAAGAGGGAACAACTCACGGAATAACACGTCCCTTTCACGATCTGCGATGAGTTTTTGCCTCAGCAGAACACCCATAGGAGCAGCGTGAAAATAAATAAATTTGTCGTGACGAGGAAGCGAAAGTAATTCTCAAATTTCATGAAAAAATGATAATGTGATAAGGATTTTCCAGTTTTTGTTTTTCTTTTGACTTGGGGCTTAAATGTTGGAAAATTGATGAAAGGAAGAAAAACAATCTCATATTATTTTCGGAAATTCCAACCATTTCACAGGAAAATGTTAGAAAGGATAAAATGTTATCATAGTGAGTTCTAAAAGATTGCTAAGTATAAATTTTCATCGAAAACGTATAAAGTAATGATTAAAAATATACCAAAAATTGAAAACATCTTAATGCCTTCTCAAAATAATTGCAATGGTATTTAATGATGAAGATAATTTTTCTTGGAGTATTTCAACATTTTTTTTTTAACTTTTTCGTATATAATGTGAAGAGAAAGTAATTCAAGCTCGAGATTTTGAAGAAAAATCTTCAAGATTCTCACTCTAGATTTTGAAGAATCTTCAAATTCAGACCTCTCTGAGTCCGAAAAATTTGAATTTTATACCAAATTTATGGACTTCTAACAAATAGTGAACGAAAGCCATTCAGAGAAAATCTTCTGTCAGGCTATTCTAATATCAATGTACTCGATAGTTATAAAACGTAAGGAACTAAATAAATAAAATTTGGCACACAAGTTTAGCAGTTTTAATGTGCATTCATATCACATTTTGAACCAAAATAGTTTAAGGATTCACTGTCTGTTGGTCTGTATTTTTGTATGCATGTAACACAATGATTTAAATTATTGAAACCTAATACGAGATCTTGTGACTACAACTATAGCTTCATACTGAATTTTGGTTTAAATTTATTGATAAAAAAAGTATTCAAAATTCAAAAAGTAAAATATAAATATATATATATATTTATTTCAAAATGTATTGCATATAATTCAGATGGATTATGCATGGAAGATTCCGTAAAATTTCTAAATTCTCCCCAAGATCTTTATTTCGTAACTATTATTTGCCAAAATCGTACAAGGAAGGAATTCGCGGCTTTTTCCAAGGTGTAAAATTTTACACAGAGAAGATGAAAATAAAACCTTGCAAAGAATGAAATATGCGAGAAAGTTTCTGGCGATCTATTAACCTCATCAAGAGATTAATCATCAAAGATCACACTCTAATAGATGCTTTCGTAATTATCACCCACTAATGGTATGTGATTAATGATTCATAACTACATTTTTAGAAGGTATGTTAGAAGATTTCGGATGGGGTGAGAGGCATTTCATCTGTTCAATATCCGCTTTCTTCTCTCTAAAGAACTCTTATGTAAATCCATCTTTTTGAGCATCTGGAATAGTATGCTAGAATCACATTTATGTAAATACTTTATAACCCTTATTGAGAGTTTTTTTGCACTAAAATTTATACTAATATAAGAGAAATAGTTATTTATCTGAATCAACAAAGAAAATTAATTCCGTATGAAAAAAAATCGATAACCATAGCGGTTTAATATGAACATCTTGATGCCAGGCCAGACAGCTGCAGGGTTTAAATTCAATTCCGAAAAAGAACTTTCGATAATAGTTAATGTTAAATCGGACAGTGTGAATCAAACATTCTTCAACTGGTGTGGTGTGACGCCTTGGAGAAGGAGTATCAGCTTAGGTGTCCTCTTTGTCATCTGATCATATTTCCAAATTAGAGGTCCTTGAATAGACTTGTGTTATTGAAAAAAAGGGCATTTCTTAATTTAAAATAAAAATTAGTTTTTGTTTAAAATTCAGCACAAATTTTATTTGCTTGAATTTATTATCTTTCATTTAATAGTAGCTGAACACGAAACACTCGGAAAAAAAACTTTAGTTCTTTACTGTTTGGTTTTTTAATTTATTATTATTGTTATTTATTTCAGCAAATATCAATAGTAAAACTTTTAATACTATATATTTTTAATTTCTCGTATACTAAATATAATCGCACAAATATATTTGAAATTATAATATATATATATAAAAAGATTTCGAAGCTGAATAAAAGACTGGAAAAAATATTTTTCGAATAATTCTTGTATATCTGACTATTTCCAAGCATGAAAATTCAGAAATGCAATGAATTTATCGGATAAAATCTAATTTGTGATCTTTATGCTATAATTTCAGATTGGTATCACATTTTGAACCAAATTTATCACTAGGAAATAATAATTCCCCAAATTCCTTTTCCACAAAAATGCACCATGCTTGCAAATATATTTTAATAGCGAGTTGCCACTCATGCCCATGAAAAATATATTACTTATTTTAATTAATTATTTCCCTATACTTTTCTACTCATATGCATGTAAAAATTGTAATTTTAGATATTAAACTTTATTTCAAAAACGCTGTCACTCAATTTAATGAATGTATTAAATGTATTTGTTTTATGTGCCCACATCATGCTATATTTAAATATAATATTATTTAAAAAATACGAAGATCTGAATGAAAACTCTTAGAAACTAAACTGATACCACTGAAAAAAGAGTTTTGTAAATTTTTATTAAAATTATTGTTTTGATAGATAATATTTTTCAAAACAATCGTTAAAAAACATAAAAATTATGAAATCAAAAACTAACTCGGGAAAAAGCAATCTGAAATATTTTGAAATAATTTGCTGATACCATTCCAACATATTTTTATAGTTTAACGTTCGAACATAATCCTTCTTAAGTACACATTTTAATTTACATAAAAATCATGTCGGCATTCTACAAAAAACTCAAACCACAAATTTTCTTGTTTCCCAAATATATTATCTTGCAACTAAGAGATAATTTCTTTTTGGAAAATAAGAAGTATTGTCTTCTGCTTGCCATTCTACTGAAATTTGGTAAAGTTCAAAAAAATTATCTTATCTGAGTGATAATTTAACTTATTTCAAAAACATAACCAAATCAACTAAATTTTATTGCAAATATGAAATAAAGTGCGTTTTCATTTTCTGCAATTCTCTTTGAATTAGTATTTGAAATCTTAATTTGTATTATAAAATGTGATAGAGAGAAGATTTATACTAATACTATATTAAAAGAAATTTAATATCCAAATCCTATTCTCATTTAGTCAACAAAAATCCTATAGAAAACATGTACATTAATAAAATTCAATACTTAAAGTTCACTCTTTAAATAAAGCATACAGTTTTCATTTTTCCATCTTTTAAATATAAAAAAAATCTCTAACTTTTTAAGTACATTTCATTTATTCACATTTTTTTTTCTTTTTTTATCCAATGTATTCCAATCGGATAAAATAAAAATGTTCTGTATTAGAGAATAGTCTTTCGCTACATGGATTCTGCAGTTTCAGAATTTTTAATACACAAGTGTTAAAATACTCTTTAAATTAAATGAATAAAGTAATTAAGCATTATATTAAATAAATTAAATGAATCAAGCATTAAAATGTAATAAATAAAATCATTGTATTTCGGAAAATTTTATTTGATTAAATTAAATTAATAAAATAACGTAAAATGAAGAAAATTCTTCTTATAAATCTGATGAAAACATGATTCGTTTGCACTTCAAAAGTAATTTCAATTTATTTTATTTAAGGAAATTCGATTTAAATGCACTAAAGTTATTAAACTTCCATATCAATCAGGAAGTGATATTTGATGATGTGAACTCTGAGATATTATCGATTATTTAAATTTTGAGGCAGAAATCAGAAGATAAGACAAAATATTTTATTTGGGTTTGGCATATTTAATAAATGTTTGATGTATGTACCAATGCGAGAGTGGGGAGCACAATGAATAATGGTTTGCCAATTTATATGCCAAAGCAATTTAAATTTCTTGCTATTAATAATAATTCGACATGCATTTTATAGTAATATGAAATTTTTAAAAACAAGCAAGAATCGGTAGAATCCCTACCAATCATATAATCGAATATATATTTCTAGAACATATCTTTTTATAAACCGTGATATCATCTGTAGAATACAGAGTATGCGGTGACTACTAGTCATATTTTTAATATATCGATAAATACTGAATAAATTATTCCAAAAATCGTTGAGAGATTAAAATTAAAACACATATATATAATTTCTTATAATAGGAAAAAGAAATGAAACGACTTTGTATAAAAATTTTAGAGAAGTGCTAATTTTACAAATGTAAAACTACTTGTATGCCTACTTGTCTAAATTATTTTTAATTGACTTTTAAAGATTTAATTTATTCACAATAAAGTTTTATATCATCATAAGCCAATATGGTGAACATTACTTGTTAAATTTTATTAAGAAATCTGTAAATCTTCGAATATTTTTTCAGCTAAATTTTGAAGTCTCTTTTATTTTTATCCTCCCGTTCATCGTCATCTTTTTCTTTTCAGTTCATGTTTAATTACTTTGTCACCATCAAATTAAATGATCATGAGTTTAGATTTCACTATATCAAATCAATCCAAATCTTTTTTTATATATTTTTTATTATGCTACTGTAGTTCTAAATACAATTTTTAATTTCATAAATACCATTATTTTCATGTTTCCAGTTAATTACGAATTGGTCATGAGAAATTTTGTTGCTTTTAGCAATTTTTGAAATAATTGAATCAAAGAGTCTATGAAAGAGGTATTTGCATTTCAATAGTTCTTAATACTTTTCTTAATACTTCACCTAAATACTTCTCGCTCGATTTTCTCAAAACAAAAAGAAAATATATTTTCATTTGCCAATTTTTTGTACGTTTTTGGATTTTTTAAAGATTTCTTTTTTGTTTTCTAAAAATTTACTTATATTAATTAAATTATTTTTTTTCATAATTTTTTTTATTAAATGTATTAAATTGACATTTTCTGAAAATTAAGAAAATAAGTTTGTGGAAAGTCTGATAAATTTCATAAAATGAAACTTCTTCGTGATATATTATGAATACTTTATAAGCATACAATTTACTTCCTGCACATATTATAATTCAAATTATTGTCAATAAATGGAATACATCAGTAAAAAAATTGTACAAATATAATTTTATATTTTAAAGATACTTCCTGTTACCTTTAACATCCTATCGCCAACATACATATAACATACCTGCGGCAGTGCTTGAAAGTGAAAAAAATGCAATGACCTCTCAAAATCAGATATTAGAGGAAAATATTATTCATATTCGTGACAAAACAATAAAGATCATTTAGAACTTCACTATAGGTGAAAAATATAATTAAAACAAAAGAAGAGTAGAAAATAATGATAAAATACTATTCTTATGTTGAACTTTAAAGTTGTACTTTCATGAAGTAAATGACTCAAATTACTTCAAGCTAAAAAAATTATGGTATTTTCAATAATTCCAGAATGGTAAGATGCTGCAGGTGGCACTCAAATAATGGGAAAAGGAAGAAATTGGTTTTCAAGAATAAACTTCCGTTTACTGATAAAAAAAACTCAACGATTCATTAAAAATGTCACTTGAATTACTCCTATTATTTCTATTTCAAGAAGGAAAGAAAGAAATACTCTTTGTAGAGAACATTGAAGAGAATGGATTGCTTTTTTAGTTTGTTTTCGAAGGAAAATGCATAACAAAAGATTCTTTCGTAGGAAAAGAATGGGTAGAAAAATGAACTTTGACTCTTTATCAAATAAGAATCTACCATACAGGAATGGATTCCGATAAAAAAAATGTGTATATATCCATAATTCGGTAAAATCCTGCTTAAAAAAAAGATCTCTGATGAATTTTTATAAAAGTAACTAAATAAATGAAAAACGTTCTTTTATTTACTTTGAAGCAAAAGTTATCAAGCAGATTTCTTTTCATAATTAGATTAAATATCGAAATTAAGTTTTAATGTAGACTATAACTCTACTAGAAGAACAATTATTTTGATCATATATTTTTCATATTCGAAAAAATCTTTTAAAGTAGATGAATCGAACTTTGTTCTGTATTTAATCATATTTCTGAAACCATATTACATTTTTGAATGTTTCAGAAAACATGATTAAAAAAACTGGTTCAAAAATTCATATAATATCATTCAGAAAATATGGTGCCAAAGCAACTGAATCTACTCTTTCATTATCTAATAAATAAAAAGAATTATCAGTAAGGTATTCGACTAAGTTAAAAAGACATTTTTCAACGAAAAATGATTAGACCGAGATCAATTATTTTTTTCGTATATTTTTCATATTTGAAAAATAATTGTTTAAAGTAAACGAACCAGACTTCTTTTTGTATTTAATCATATTTTTGAAACCATATTACATTTTTTAATGTTTCAGAAAATATGATTAAAAAATCTGGTTCAAAAATTCATATAATATAATTCAGAAAATATGGTGCCAAAACGTCTGAATACGAATTATATAATTTCGTATTAAAAATAGTAGATTGATTCTACCACTAAAGGGTAAAATAAATGCTAGAATACTAGAATATTATTTAAAGTTCGAATTATTTAATTATACTCTTTCACTATCTAATAACTAAAAAGAAAATCCGTAAGGTATTCGACTGTTACAAAAAGACTTTTCAGCAATAAATTCTTTTATTTTGTGATATAAGTAAAGCCCCAATTTTTTATCCAATTTAAATGGAACTACAAACACAACATATCTAATTATACACAAACAGCAACAAAACCGAAAGTCAAAATAAATGATATTTTCAATAAACACAACTCGAAATGAATGACCTTTCAAATCCCATACTGGTCAGAGGATGGGATT
Source organism: Argiope aurantia (assembly GCA_026543865.1). Taxonomy (NCBI): domain Eukaryota; kingdom Metazoa; phylum Arthropoda; class Arachnida; order Araneae; family Araneidae; genus Argiope; species Argiope aurantia. The sequence continues at coordinate 187,314 of JAPMOR010030685.1, read as the reverse complement.
TGAAATATGACCTAATGAAATAGCACAACATGAATTTAATGCTCCTCAAGAGGTGTGACCACACCTACACATGCAAGAGACCAGCATTCAACTCTTACACTTTAAAAAATAGAAAACCTCAGACGAAACGCAGATGTCTAACCATCAATATTAAACAGACCAGTCCTCACACCAAGAGATCTAGACCTCCTTCACTAAAATCTTCACGAAAACTGCTAACAAGGCTTTTTTTACACAAATAATTATTTTTTGAGATATAAATAAATTAATTTAAGAAGTAAACAAAATAAAAGAATATATAGTGAGTTCAATGGCCAATAATTCAGATATATAGATCTTAATTGAATCTTTAATTTGAAATTTTGAACTTCTAAGTGAACCTCTTCGGTGTCATCAACAAGCAATTTTTGTCTTTCATTTTTCCACAGAACACCATCTTGTATTACATGCTTAATTCTATCCTCTCTTTAACCACAATGGCATATATCTGTTTTTCCCCACCAAAAAAATCTATTATGATATTTAATTCAGGACACCATACCCAGTGTACGCCTCTCTCATAAAGAAGTTTCCGTCAACGCGTTTAGTGTCAATTTTCTGCAAAAATTCTTTCATCCATCCTTTCCCCTCATATCTTTGTTGACACATTTAAATATGTTGCCATTTCACTTCCTTTCGCATTTGTAATACACATTTATTACATACTAGATCTATGTGATTTTGTAAACGGACATATTTAGCAAGAAAATATACCCATTCACTAGCATAATGACCCTGAAGAGCCTTTATACAATATAAATATATATTTCCACCAACATTTTCCATTTAATTGTCCTGACTTCATTCGTTGAATTCAATGCCATCAATGCCGTTCTCATAAGATATTAATTCTTACCAAGTTCTTTTTCTTTTAATCATATTTAACCCTGATTTAGAATAAAGTTCATCAAAAGTAATACTTTAAAATTCTTATATTAATTCTAGACTTACTCATCCATAGTGTAATTGCTTCTGGTAGTGATTTTAAAAATGTTTGGATATAAAAATTAGCATTTGCTTCTAATATCTATATGAGCCAAATTAGAAGCAAATATTTAATTACTTTTTTGAAGGACAAATATTTCACTATGATTAGTTCATAAAAGAAGTGATATTTCAGAAATAATTCTATGAAATTTAATAAGTATGTATCCTTTGAGAGTGAAATAAATCTCAGATTTCTAGATAACTTCATTTAGACATGTTTCACAGTCACTTTCAATTCAAAGTATAGAGTAAATTTGAATATATATATATATTGACCAATGATCATAAAAAATTTATTTCTTGGAAAAATTTATCACTTAGTGCATTACAATCTAGAAACATTGAGAAAGGTATATGTGATATCAAAATTAAATATGTCCATTATTTTTTTTTATTTCTGTTATTTTTCTTAACATTGAGAATTTGGCTAAAAATTTTGGTACTTGTCAGTTGTAACGGCTACTAAAAAGCACCAAGAAAAAATTTCGCCAGTTGTTCGATTTTAATCGTTAAACTATATAGCATGTGATTCGCACGTTCAAAATTTTTCTTAATAAATAATGATAAACATGTATATTTTTATAATTTGGTGAAATTTATTCTTATCACTTTTTGGTCGCTGTTAAAACTGACAAGTACCGTGCACGTTTGGAATTCACTAAGCAAGGTTATGTTGTTTTTGTTTTTTCAAATACTAATGGTAATATATTTTGTTCTTCTAATATTACCTGTTAAGGTTATTTTAATTATTTGACATCATAAAAATTGTTATACATAATTTTTTTTAATTTGTCTCCGAACTTAGTCGTGTTGTATTTATAAAAGCAACAAATAGCAGAATTTCGTAAAAAAAATCATTGTAATTAATGAGCTCATTGTAAGCATTATACCTATGAAAAATAAACTATATTAACTATAAATACCTATGAAAAATTAACTATAAATAATTCAAAATTATCGAAACTTAATTGATATTCCTAACATTTGGAATAACATAATGGTAAATCTTTTATTACTGTGTTGATATTCACATATTTTGGAACTACCTGTAAATGATACCCACAAATAAAATTTATCATTTTATTCATATGATTCTTCCTAAAAATGGCATGACTTTGTTTATATTTTATATTTATGCATTATTATACAATATATGAAGAAAATGAAGAAAAATTGAAAAAAAAAATGAAATTGATGCAAATATGTCTCAAGGAAGTAAATAATTTCTATAACACAGCAGCCATAAATTAGATATTTAATTTATTTTCATAGATGTTTTAGACTTTTTAAATGCTTATAAAAGAACAATGAGTTATCTGACTGAGCAAAGGAGAATAAAAAATTAATAAATAACTTATTTAATCCATTTAAATGTTTTGAATCATTTGTATACATGATATCTTGTATAATTTTCTTCAAATCATGACCATTGTAGTGAAAAAAATAGAGAAATTAGGGTTGTAGATAAATGGATAATAGCCTGAGGTGTTATATTGTCACGTAGATACTTTACTATAGAACTTAATGACGCACACGAGAGGTAGAGCTAAATCAATTTATTAACTGAACTCAGAACTGAGAATACAGTTACTGACAAATCTTCTGCTTTTATATAAGCAGAGAAAGTTCCAGAATACTCTTCTGGAGACAGTAAGAAAAGTCCAGAACACTTGTCTGGTAAACTAAAGAAATGTCCAGTATCTTCTGGAACATGAAATAAAGGAAAACATAAAATCAAGGAATTAAGTATTTACATATACCATTGATCTCAGTGTCTCTAGCGGGATTCGAACCCAGGTCTCTTGATCACAAGACCAGTGCTATGACCATTCGGCCATGGAGATTCGACAGTCTTTCTTCAATGCGGCAATATTATGGTAATTATTCTTTCTTTATTTCTTCGTAAGAAGACTTCCCGATTATTCAACTATGTTTTAACTTTTTCATTATTTATAACAGCTTCATTCACGTGTTATAAACATATTAGTTATGTAATCTGATAGCAATCGCTCAACAAAGCATATTTAGTATTTTTGAATGAGATTAGCTGTGTTTTCATTGAAAGTAAACAATTATTTTTCCTCAGTAAGTATTACGCGTGATTTTATAATCACTTCGTCAAATGCTCTATAACAGACTCAGTTAATTCAAATTCGCCGATAATTCTAATCTTTTTTTTTTTGAGTCTCTTATCTTTCTTACTTGCATAGCTAAAATATCATCTATAAATTGAATTCATTTTGGTTAATTTAAATTCAAAAATAAATTTATAAAAAAAGAAAGTTTGATAATCACCTTCTAAATTACTTTCTTAGTTAAATGTGTCATTTGTATACTCTCTCTTGTCATTTGTATAATTCAATAATCTCTGCCATTAAAGATTTTTAAGACCATTTACATAATTGAAGATTTACTACTGTGCAATATATTCAATTAAAAAAACAGTTAAAAACTATCAATTGCTCTTTAATAATTTTGAAAATGTGTATCATAATTTTTATTTTGAGTCTTTCTAATATATAAGTATTTGAATTCAAAATATTATAACATATTATTTGTCTATTAAAATTGTTTACTTATTGATATACTTATTTTCAAAGCAGTAGAATTTTTATTCATAATTATTTATTTATTTATTTATCAAAAGTATAGTTTATTACAAACTAGTTTATTTAGCTTATTTATTAAAATTGTTAAATATCAAAAATCCATGTTTTGTTCACGATTTTTTGTTGAATATCAAAATCCTTTTTTGTTTAAAAATTGACATTTCCTTTCGCTGCTGCAATTCTTATACCAAGTTTTTGTTTTAACTGAAATTTTCAGAAAAAAAATCGAATTTCTCTTTTGCAGCTGTCTTCTTCAGATTAGTCAACTTCAACTATATATTTAATCTATAAATTCGTACCAAAACTTCGTTTGCTTTTGCCTGTCCATTTATTATTGACTTTTTTTTCTATTTGTGATCAGATTTTTAAACCTGTGAATTTGTGTATTTACTACTTTTATTTATTTACTAGCCGCCTTTGGCGACCAGTTGGTTCACCAGTATTACCGCTCGCTACAATTTTCAATTAAATATTTTAAGTAACTGGTCTCTTAATAGATTCTCAAACAAAACATTTTTAATCTTCAAATTTTGATAGTCATACCAAACTTATACTGTTGTTTAGATCGTTTCGTTCAATTTACTATATATATATTGCTAATTTGTTGTCATTTCCGATAAAACTTCAACTTTAATTTAAACTGGAAATGATGAAATTGCAATTAATATAAAGATATTTTTTAATAAAACCAAGCGTTTTATTTTATTTATCATCTTTATTGTTATTTATTTATTATTATTAAATATGAATATTGCAAACAGAATCGCTCGGTATTTAAGTCTTATGTGAACTACCAAATATTTTTCATAATTTATGTAATATCTCAAAGAATAATTCAACAAAAATTTTTGAGATTCAGCATAAAATTCAGTTTTTAGTTTTGCTTTCAAAAGGATTGAAATGAAATCAATAATAATATTTTGTGCCGGCCTATAAATATATTTCAAAAATTATGAAGTCAAAATTTACTGCAGTAAGGTATCACATTCTGAAAAATATTCTGGACACACCAAATTTTAAATAAATGAATGAATGTTTCTATTTTCCACGATCAACTAAGATTTATTTATGAAGTTTTGAATGTTAAAAATTTAGAAAAATTCAACATTTTCAAAAAGAAACCTGCGCGATGATTGGCGTATTTTCTTTGAAACGATCGATGGAAAATCTAAAATTATCCTTTTTTTATTGAATAGTGATATTCAAATTTTCATTAATCAGTCATTTTGAGTGATTGATTTAGTTGATTGGAAATTAACTCTTTTTATTTAAAATATTAGTGTTTCAAGAACATTTTGTTAATTGTGATTTCCACAGAAGAAGTTTCATGTAAAATCAAAAATTCGTTATTTATTAGAGCATTTATAGAATCAAATTACATAAAATATAATAATTTTCCATTTAGACCATTTTAGCATATCTGTGTCTTACTAAAGGTTTACAAATTAGCTGTGTGGCCCTGATTTGAATGGATATCCTGTTCATATTAAACAAAACTTGCCTTAAAATAAAACTGATTTATTGGATTAATAATATAGAGAGTGTAAAAGATCATAAAATGATTTTTCTTGAATTTATTTTTTAGAAAAAATAATATTTCATATTTTTTCATTTCCTACAGACGCATGCCGAAAATTATATTTTTGCAGATTTTATTTCCAAAAAGATTTAATTTATTTTTAATTGGAGCTTTAATCAATGTGATGGTAACACTTTGAAAAAAGATAATTTTTTCCCATGAGTGCGAAACGTGCTTAATTTTAATTTTTATTTTTTACGAAAAAAAATATTGAAAAACATAGTTAAAATATTTATTTAAAAAATCATTAAAAATAGAAATTTAATTTTAAGATTAAAACATTAGTATCATTTAGAAGATAAATTTTTGATCCTTAACTTCATGTAAAAATCTTTTTTGTATGGTAATATTTTCGGAAGTTATAGCAGAAACACGTCAATATTTCGCTTAATTTTTAAATAAATAAAATTCTAGTTAAAAATTTGAAAAAATAACCCCCAGGTGCACATTCCCGGCTTCCAAGGTGTACACGTGCTAAATTTGGTAGCTGTAGGTTGAATGGTCTGGCCTGTAGAGCGCCAACATACACACACACACACACATTGAACTTTATTATACAGTGATGGCCAAAATTGTAGACACTTTTGAAAATTTGTATGCTTTCTAACTTTGTTTGCTTATATAAAATGTAACGTTTCACAAAATGCAAACTCTTATATATGATTTTAAAAAGAATTTAATGCTGATTTCAATACAAAAAGCAGAATTCAAATATTTACGGTAAAAAAAAGTTGAGCTGCAATAATTATCGAGATGCATTAGGTTTTGATGACTGTAGTGAGTTATCAGTACTTAGTAGGGTAGCTTTTACTTTTTATTACAGCTTCAGACTGATGTTTTATTGAGCTGGTGAGAGGTTTAAGCTCTTCCTTCATTATTTCATGATGTCAGGACACAATTATAGACTGAATTAATTCTCTTTTATTTGATGAACGCTTCATATGTACAAGAATTTTCAAACAGTGCCATAATTTCTCAATAATTTTGATTTCAGGACATTTTCCTGGGTATGATAATAATTCAATGCTCTTTGTACTAAACCACGCTTTCGATATTTTTGCTGTGTGCCAAGGAATTGAATCCTGCTGAAAAATAAATGATGTGTTCGTGAGAAAGAGATCACTGACGGAAGGTATAAGTTTTGGCTCTCGAATAGTGTCAATGGATTTTCTTGTATTTAATGTCCCATCGATAACATGAAGGAGACCAATACCGTCTGCTGACATGCATGACCAAGTCATAACACTAACTGAGTTCTTCATAGTTGCCTGAATGCAGTCGGTATGTAGCTCTTCGCCTATTCTATGTCCTACATATTTTCGACATCACTACCGAATAACAAAATCTTTGTTTCATCACTCCGTATAACTTGAGATCACTGATCATCGGTCCAATTAATGCGTTCATTTGCCCACTGTGATCTTTTTATACACAGCCGTAAATTGAGATAAGGATTTTTTCGTCCATTTCTACCTCTTAGTCCAACATCTAATAATCTTCTCTTGATTGTTCTTGAACTGACATAAATGCCAGCATCATTCAATTGGCCCCTGATGGCATTTTTCTATCTTGGAGACATAGTCATTTTATTCTTCTATCATCAGAAGACGCAGTGCACCTTTTTCAGCCATTTCCTGCTTTGTTTTTAATTGAATTTGTCTCCTGATATCGTAAACAAAACTTTAGGACTCCAGATGCAGTCATTGATCCACCCACCTGTCTTTCAATTTCAGCATAGGAAAAGACCACTTTCTTGTAACACATTAATCTTAGTTTTATTTCTAGGTGTCCAATATATTCTTTTATTTGATGTCATTACTTCTTAACTATATATTAGAAATATTTACAAAAAAATCAAACTATATATTAAAATGATTAACAAAATTTCTAACTTACAATTTGATTACATAAAAAACAGTCTTCCTTCTGCAGAAAAAAGCTTGTTCCAACTTTAAACATGATGTCAGCTTCTGCTAGCAGTTATAAATACTTGATTAGTTCCCGGAATAAGAACAGTGATTTGACAAGAAGGTTAGAAATTACAATACATTTCATGAATGTGTTTTTTATTCAGATTAAAGTAAGAATAACTTTTTTGTATTGCAAATATTTAAATTCTCCTCTTTGTATTGAAATCAGCATTGCATTCTCTTTAAAACGATATGTAAGAGTTGGCATTTTGTTAAATATAACATTTTCTATAAGCATACAAAGTTAAAAAACATAACGATTTTTAAAAGTGTCCACAATTTTGGCCTCTGTAAGTATAGATTTACATCATACTTGTATAACTTAAAATTGCTAACATTGAAAACTATTGTATTTATATTAAATATTCTAAATGCATTAAAAATAAGCATTCATAGCTATTTTTATAATAAATGTTATCCATATATTTATCAAAATTGGTTTACATTCGTGTCTGTAATATTAAAAAAACATGATTAAAATGAGTGAAATTTTAAATAGAAATATATTTAAAATTCCCACTTTATTTCACAAAATTGAACGATCTGTACGTTAATTTTCTTTATAGTTATCATAATTTAAATTTCAAAAATGTCTTTCTGTTTACGTATATCATAATGATCTCAAAAGATAACTAACTACCAGTATGAGAAAAAAAATTATCTTTAAAAGTTTTCCATTTAAACTAAACTTCATATGTAATCTTTTCAGTCAATGATTGATGTTTTTGATCTGATCTCTTATAAGAAATTCACAAACGGTGTTCTTTTGGATATACAGCATTCATGAAAGTTAACTTTATTCACGCAAAACTCTTGAACTATATACTTGCTCTATTTACATTCTCAATAAGCTGAAGTTCTACTTTTAAACGGAAACTATAATCTACCAACATCTTTATATGTAATCCCAACAGATTCCATGCAAATCGTATTCATATTAGAACCCAAATGACAAGGCAAAAAGATGTTTGTAAAACTTTGCATCACCTGCAATAACAACACCTTACCATCCGGGTTAAATACATATTGCATAAAGATCTGGATTCAAAATTTCATTGATCACGCACCCTTCTTCAGAAAACAGAATTTATGCATTCAGAGTGGCAACAGCACGAAATTGCTTAACATACAATTGTTTTTCGAGATCTACGCTCCTTAAGGGTCACCAATTAGGTGTAAAAGTGGCATTTTTTTACCCTACCATTACTCTTGTTCTTTCCTTCACACCTAAGTCGTTGTCTACTTTGTATACATTGTTGTTGCTCAACCCCCCTCCAGAGTGTATTCCAATTAACCGCAGATGGAACATGGAATCTTCCGTTCACCATCCCATTCCGATTCGATTGAAGCCTTCGCTTCAACCGAAGAGCACTCTGCTTTTGATGAATGGGGTCAGGTGAAGGTTCAGCATCACTTTCGAAGAGTCAGGCCCTCAGGGGGTGTTTCGGTTCATCAAAATGAGTCCAGAGCGTGGAACGCATTGATGGCGGTTGAGGTCAGAGCATGGAAATGAAATGAGACGACCGCTTATTCAATCAAAAGGGGTGATCATCAATAATCGATGGATGCCGAACTGGATAGGATTATGCGATTCTTCGTTACGAAACTCTTACCGAGAGAGTAAAGTTGTGGATTGTTTAAAGAATGGTTCTGGTGTGGCATGATCAGGTTTCGCAAAAAAGGATTTTGTTCATGGTTAAATGTTAGAAAAATAAAAATAATGGATTTGAAGAAGTTACCAGACAGGTTAATGAAGAAAGTTTACTTTTTTTTTCATTTTTTTAAATTAAAAAGTATCTATTGAGCTTTAATATCAAACGACTTTACTTTTATTTTTATTTAATTTTTTTTCCAAAATTAAGTTACAATTGTGATGAAATTACATACAAAATATGCTTTAATAGAGAAAGCTGGTAGTATAAAATTTTAGAATTAATATCCCTATACCATGAGAAAATCTCGTATCTGCTATTACAATAAAAATTATTTAATATTTAAATGATTATCCATTATTAAATGGATTGCTATATATATAAATTGTTTCTGAACTTTTAAGAATCCATTTATTCATTCTAATTTACTAAAAGTTTTCAGTGTTTCATTTGCTATTCTCCTAGTTCTCAAAAATGCCATTTTTAACGATTATGTGAAAAGAATTATTCCAATTATATAAAAAAATTACTATAACGAAAAAAATAATAAATACATTTTAATCTTATGGATATAAATTTATTCAGTGTAATACACAATACTTCATTCTAGAATATTTCAAAAAAAATTTACAAATTCTATGTTCTTACGTTTGTTTGTTACCAAAAAACCATTTTTCACGTGGCTTCAAGACGTTCTTTCACGTTGCGCTTCGTGATATGAAGCTCAACTACACAAAATGACTAGAACAAAAAAAAATGATTCTAGTAGATAGTATTTATATTCATTTCTTAAAAGAAACCAGCTCGAATCTTTTCGCTTACTTTTTCATACAATTACATCCGTTTTGTGTTTGGCTTCATAGAATTGCGTGAATTAGATATAGAACTTGGAACTGTTTCCCTATCCGAAAAGATCCAAAATTTGATATGTATCGAAAGTTTTTGTGAAGAATAAAATCAAATTTAACATAAAACATTAGGTTAAATTTAATATTTTTGAAATTCCGTATTCATATACTCACGAATAAACAGATCAATAGATAATTAAACAGATCGCTGTTTTGTTCTAAAATTTAATTCAATGCTACAATTCTATTATTTGAAATACTCGCTGAATTTCATTTATGTAGCTCGTTATGATCCTTTTAGCTATCGTTTTCATATGCACACGAATTGAATTTGGATTTACTGTAGACATATTTCATCCAAAATCTCAACAAAATTAATAATTTTGATGGGGAAAGAAGCAAAATTTTAATCATTTTGCGTGTTCATATTACTGAATTTACAGACAGGCATAATCAAAAGAAATATGAAAGTCATAAGGGTAGCAAGCTGGAATATTATCCGTAAATTTCGTTATCCGATATGCATGTTTAAAAATCAAGCACTACTCTCCATGGGGCAGATAATTGGACTTAAAAAATCACCAAATAAATTTGATAGTAGTCAGAAATATTTTCTTTAATTTTAATTAGTTTTTTAACTGGAAATAAATAAATTTTTTTTCCTGAATAAATTTGGCATATTTTTCCACAAAAGATAATGTTTTAAGCTTTATTTTATACTAGCCGCCTTTGGCGACCAGCCGGTTCGCCAGTATTACCGCTCGCTACAATTTTCAATTAAATATTTTAAGTAACTGGTCTCTTAATAGATTCTCAAAGAAAATCTTTTTAATCTTCAAATTTTGATATTCATACCAAAATTATACTGTTGCTTAGATCGTTTCGTTCAATTTACTATATATATTTTGATAATCTCTTGTCATTTCTGGTAAAACTTCAACTTTAATTTAAAGTGGAAATGATGAAATTGCAATTAATATAAAGATATTTTTTAATAAAACCAAGCGTTTTATTTTATTTATCATCTTTATTGCTATTTATTTATTAATTATTATTATTATTGAATATGAGTATTGCAAACAGAATCGCTCGGCATTTAAGTCTTATATGAACTACAAAATATTTTTCATAATTTATGTAGTATCTCAAAGAATATTTCAACAAAAATTTCTCAGATTCAGCATAAAATTCAGTTTTTAGTTTTGCTTTCAAAATTTAGAAAAACTCAACATTTTCATAATCTAGGGCCAATTAATCTTGAGAAACCTGCGTGCTGATTGGCGTATTTTCTTTGAAACGATCGATGGAAAATCTAAAATTATAATTTTTTTTATTGAATAGTGATATTCAAATTTTCATAAATCAGTCAGTTTAAGTGATTGATTTAGTTGATTGGAAATTAACTCTTTTAATTTAAAATATTAGTGTTTGAAGAACATTTTGTTAATCGTGATTTCCACAGCAGAAGCTTTATGTAAAATCAAAAATTCGTTATTTATTAGAGAATTTATTGAATTAAGTTACATAAAATATAATCATTTTCCCTTTAGACCATTTTAGCAGATCTGTGTCTTACTAAAGGTTTACAAATTAGCTGTGTGGTCCTGATTTGAATGGATATCCTGTTCATATTAACCAAAACTTGCCTTAAAATAAAACTGATTTATTGGATTAATAATATAGAGAGTGTAAAAGATCATAAAATAATTTTTCTTGAGTTTATATTTTAGAAAAAAATAATACTTATTATTTGTTTTATTTCCTACAGACGATTTCATTTCCAAAAAGATTTAATTTATTTTTAATTGGAGCTTTAATCAATGTGATGGCAACACTTAGAAAAAAAGCTATTTTTTTCCCATGAATGCGAAACGTGCTCGTGCAGCTTAAATTTTATTTTTATTTTGTACGAAAAAAATTGATGAAAAATATAGTTAAAATATTTATTTAAAAATTCATTAAAAATAGAAATTTAATTTTAAGATTAAAACATTAGTATCATTTAAAAGATAAATTTTTGATCCTTAACTTCATGTAAAAATCTTTTTTGTACGGTAATATTTTCGGAAGTTATAGGAGAAACACGCCAAAATTTCGCTTAATTTTTAAATAAATAAAATTCTAGTAAAAAATTTGAAAAAATAGCCCCCAGGTGCACATTCCCGGCCTCCAAGGTATACACGTGCCAAATTTGGCAGCTGTAAGTTGAATGGTCTGGCTTGTAGAGCGCCAACACACACACACACACACACACACATTGAGCTTTATTATAAGTATAGATATAGATATAGATTTAAGATTCAGAAAAAAAGTCTTTTTAGCAATTTTATTTCAATATATATTTTTTCTTTTATTTCAATAAATTGTTAATAATATTTATTATGTTTGACAATAATATTTTTCACTTTTTCAATAACTATGTTTATACCCGAGCATTTTGCAAAGTTTGATAAATATTATTTGAATGCACGTCATTTTTGCAACAATTTGCTATAGTTAAGAGTAAAATTTATTACAAAATGCTTAAAAAGAGGCACATTAATGATATTTATCATGCTGCAATTTTTCAGACTAGAAATTCTTTCCTTTCTTTTTTTCCCTGCAGAAAATCTAAAATATGGCGATTCAACAAAATTTCAAAGTTTAATATCTTGAATTTGCTGTAATTCTCTTGGCATCCTCTCTTTTTTTAACAGTCTCTCTTTAAAATAGCAAGAAGGGTTTCGCGGGTACTTTCTCGCATTTCAATAATTTTTTTATCGCCTCTTCTTGCATAAAATTGTAAACCTGAATATAGTAACAAATACTCCAACATGGTATTGGAGAAAGATAGTTAAAATATATAAATTTTTCTTTCGTGAATCTAGCAGTTTTTCTGAATCTATCGTAATAATATATTTTTAGTGCCTTTTTTGCTGATCAATTGGCATAAAAATTTGACGCGCGTTTCCAATTGTAATCGTAAGATATCATGCCGAATTTAATAGATTTAAATCATTGCGTTTACATACATGAGAAATCCTAGACACTCAAACGTCAACCATTTGACTTATTTGATTCAAAATTTATTTTAATTTCTAAATCTATGAAAATATATTTAATCTATTAGTTATCTGCATTTTGTAATTATCGAATTCGCTTGTACTTGAACAACCAGGAGGACAGACTTCCTATACTGAATTTCGTTCAAAACTTGATAGAAATCTACACATTTGATTGTTAGTTCATATACAAATTTCTTTCTTCTGTCTCTAAGCATCACTGAGTTATCTTTTTTATAGACAGAAGGGCATAATGCCAAAAATGTGTTTTTTCGACTCAGGGAAACCTGAAATGCAGAGTATTTGTCAAAAAGCATGAGTTCAAATTGTTTGAAGAGTACAATATACTTTTTATACAAGAAAGTAAAAGGGGAAAGTTACAAAAAAAAATTAGTCAATTCTAGAAAACACTTTCAAATAGGATTGGAAAACATCGTTAAAGGAAAAATGATTGACGTTCTAAATGGAGTTGTCCCACAGATTGAACTAGAAGAAAAGCGTGGAGTGAAAATGTTAGTTCCGATGTCGTTAAGAAATGAAATCAGCATGCTCGGTTTAAAAATAAATGCTTATTTTGAATATCTAAAAGCTAAAAAAAAACAAGAACTGGTTCATCATGTTTACAAGATGTTTACTTCTAAAACAAAAGAAGTTGATCAATAGATAAAAAGGTCGTTAAATAGGTTGAGGAGTGGCATCGTTAACTCGCTTCTAAGACTGAGATCAAATAAAGAGAATACAAAGCCTGATTTGCTGAATATTCACGTACAGCAACAAGGTGATAAAAATAATCACTAGACGAATATAATTAGGCTATGGATATATTTTTCAAAAAAGTTGTATCTTCCTGTCTTTAAGTGATTATAAACTCACCCATTGGATAAGAGCTTATTCAGTCATAAGAAGATTATCATTAAGCATTATCTAGTATTGCTTTTCTTTTTCAATATTTTATGGATACATTTGGTAACATGATTAAACACGTTTGAATCAGAGCTGAATTTAATATATTCTTTCGTATTTCCTTTTGGATATTTGACTTTATAGACTGTTAACTGAAGATAATGAGCTTGCTTAGCTCAATAAAGATACTATTTTATTTTAACAAGATAAGGTTTATAAGCTAGCACAGTATCTATAAATTTAGTATATATATATGTTGAAAAAAATCGTTCAAATCGCTCGATAAGATAAGACTACTCGACCTAGAGATATCAAATTTGGGACTTGAACATTCCTAGAGTTGTAGGTGTTCAACATTTCTTTTTTCAAAATTGGAATTGTAATTCTAGTAAAAAATTAATCGAAATGTTAGTTACACATTAGTTGAAACATATTTTTATGCTACAGTTATATCATTTCTGTCATCAGCGTTTCTTGTTGCTAATTTTAATAAAATTTTCGAAAAATTTGTAAATATATTTCGTAACATTTTTCAGTTATTCAGTTATATTCTAGTTATTGCTTTTATATACATGCGTGTTAAGACAATATTTAGTAATTTTTTGTATCCGTTATTGTCGTTATAATTAAAAGTAAATTAAAAAATAACAACCTAAAGACAAATGAAAACATAACGTGTTATCATATTGTGTTATTTAGATCTGCAAGTTGGAATATTCTCAAAATTTTTTATAGATATTCTTTCATAAAATGAATAAACACTTTTGAGAAGAAATAAATTAGGCATGCCATCGGTTTGTCTTTCCTTTTAGATATTAGATCCTCATTCACTCTCTTAACAGATATAACACTCTTGTAAACGCGATAATGATTATATTTCCATTCTAGAGACATTTATATATATTTTTTTTCAGAAAATAAGGTTTTGACTATTATGAATTGGATTTATTTTTGTAAAGATCAAATTTTGATTCCTATTATCAGAAATGTTTGTTGATTATAAATTAAAAATGTTTAATGAAGAGTACCGAGAAACATGTACACAAACAAAATTTATTACACCCATGAATAGACATTCAACAAATCAATGATCAGAATTGCCACTTTTTAAAGAAAATGGCTCATCATATCAAATAATGTATTTCGATACTGTCAGTGTTATAAGACCATTAATTAGTATCATTACTGGACCATAATTGTGGACCAGTTATTTATACAATATACTATATTTTTTACACGTACATGCGATTAGAAAAAAATCTAAGATAATGTTTTTGATTTGTTTATGTTGTTTTAAGAATAAGTAAAATTAAACAGTAAACAATCCAAATATTTCTGGAACATATTTGCTTATTTTATTGCATATATTACTAAATTAAAAAGAAAAGTATATTATTTAAAGTAAAATGTATAAGTCATTACGACTCTCTCTCTCTCTGACCCCCTCTCTCCTTCTTTAAAGCATTTTCTTAATGTCTCAATCTAAGTAAAAAAAAAATAAACAAGAAATCAAATTCTACTTGTTATTTCAAACGACGCAGAGTATTTTTTTTAAATAATTGTAGAAAGGCTAAAGTTCACATTAAAAATTTAAAATTACTTACTACAACGCAAGTGTTATACATTCTGTTAATAAAATAATTAAAAATATTGTTAAAAAATTCTGAAGGTATTTTAAGAACATCTTTAAATTAGAAAAAAAATATGCTTAAATAAAATTGATATCGCTGGAAAACTTTTTTTTTTACGGAAGGTGATATAAAAATGGTTTGTCTGCAATATTTGTCTCTGCAGTGAAGGGGTAAAATATTAAAATATCGTTCACTTTATGACTGAATATTTAATTCAAGTATCAAGTTATTAAATATAGATTTAAATTTCTTACTTATCACCTACTATACAAGCCAAATTTGAAGCAACGATTTTATATCTTGTATGTGGCATCACTTATCCATATCACATGACCTAATTTACTGCTAAGACAGCCTAAAAGTTTTCTCGTGTTGTTAAATTATATAAGAGTAACTTAAGAGTAATTCTTCAGAATCTAACTTTCAATCTGTCGATAACTAACTTACATTTATTTAAAAATTTTCATATATGAACTATTTATGCATGAAAAATAAGTCAATGTTTGGAGCTTTTAATGGAATTCGGAAAGAAGCCAAAACTTATAAAGATCTGGATTGTTTAGGCTAATCGAAGATATTTGGCCAATTTATTCAATACACTCTACAAACATAATAAAATTTCAATCAGTAGATCTGACACAGATAAAATTACAGGTTCAATGATGATGGATCTGTGGAGTTTGAGAAACTCTGGAGAGTGTCATTAACATGAAAAGTTTTTCAAAGTTAATTTTATTAATTCATTTATGTATAAAAAATGAAGTGTACTGAGAAGTATATAATAAATGTGATAATAAATAATTTTTTAATTTTTTAAAAAAATTCATATTGCATCTTATTGAATCGAATTCTACATAGCCACTAGTTTCTAATTTGTCTTCTAATCTGTGAAAACAAAAGACAACATAACTACGGCATAGACAGATCACCACAGATGATCTCGTCCTATATTATGGAAATCTACAAATAGAAAAGAAATAATGCATGATAGAAAATGCATGTGTTAAAGCAACAATGAAAATTCTTTAAATGTTTAAGCTGAAAAAAAAAATCAATGAAAAAATTATTTTTATTTTTTCGTATGCACAGTATTGAAAAAAACATAGTAATCGTTAAATAATTTAAACACAAGATATTGATAAGTCCAAATTTTAGACATTCCTACGTTTGAAAAACACATCTTTGGAAAAGGTCCATCCGTCTGTCTGTCAAATACCTTCCTGCGACTCAAAAACGATTGAACTAGACTTTCGAAATTTGATATACAATCTTAACATCAGATTTGCCCATTTCTATCAAATTTTGAATAATCTCTATCCAGAGGAAGTTCCTCTGACTGGTTGTTCGAATATAAATTAACACGATAATTACAAAACGAAGATAGTTATATAGATAAAATTCAGTACACAGATTTAATATCAATAGTTGTAGACACCCATCAAATTTCGAGCCAAATCCAACAACAGGTTGACTGTTTATCGGTGCAGGATTTCAAAAATAAGTAAACGTGATATTCAGAAACGCAATAATAAGTAAAAGCAAATAAATATATCAAATTTAGCATGGGATTTGTGAAAACAAGTGTAAAGTGTCGAAGTTTTGTGTCATCAAGTGAGAAAAACGTCTCTAAAACAAAAATTCGATTTTTGGATATTATTAACGCATGCCAGAGATTAATCACCAAAGGTTAATATTTCGTAACTATTCTATGTCAATGCCATGTAAGGCGTTCTCTGGCATGCCAAGTTAATTAGAGAGTTTGCGAGAATCTTTTTGGAGACGGATTTTGAGACACTCCTGATGGTTGATATTTATTGTTAGCCCAAATAGCTTGTGGCTTCAGATTTAAATATTCATAAATGATTCATGTCGTCATACTACTTGTATAGAAACTATAACTCTCTTCTTTTTATTTCTATACAAAATAATATATTTCTAAGGATAGGAAAAATATAAATAATGAAATAAACTAGTTTTATTTGTAAACTATTTTCAGAATAACAGTCATCTGTTGTTTGAATCGGATCCTTTACTATAAAACTTCTTATTTTCGCTTCAAAGCATTGAAAGACAACTGGATCTGAACAATAATTCAGGCGCCTTGTTCATGAGATTTCATTTTGTACGAAACGCAGAGACAAAATATTATAATTTGTAGAAAAACAACACTTTTACAAGAGGCGAATCCGTATTTCATTGTGTGTAAAAAAGCATTTCTTGCTGTATATTGATAACTATGATTAGATCTATGCCAACGTACGTTACAGGAAAAATCGCAACTCTTGCTATCATTCATCATGTGAGGATTGTTATAAGAATCATTATAGCTTTCATATGATTGCTAGTTACTTCCTAGAATTTCGATAATGCCCGTGTTCTTGGAACTAATAAACTAGATTCTACGAACATTTTTTGGGTCACAAATGGTGCACTTGGAACTTCGTTTAAGCAATCTATTTCATTTGTTCGGAATCTGTTTATCTCCTAAATAAACCTGAATTCTTTGTTTTTGTTTAATAATTTTTGTCATGACAATTCTTAACAGAATCTGTAAATTTCGCTTTGCGACACACATGATATTCATATCATTATGGTACACAAATGGCCATTTAAATTAGAGTTACCAAATTTGGTTGGTTGTTATTTCTTCAATACTAGGCCCTCTTTAGGAAAAGGATACTAAGAATTTCAACTAGATATTTAATAAAAATTCATCTGTCAGATATTTATAAAAAACATATAAAAGAGTCAGATAAAAAAATTATTAATGACTTCTAAAATACATATTTTTAATGGAATGTTTCTTATGATTCTGGAATACTATAATAAGTACAGATATTGAAAGCAATATACATCTTCAAAAAAAGAACGGACAACAATGTTTAGAAATTTTTAAATAGATATTTTTTTCAAAGACAGAAAATTTTATACTGAATGCATTTTTTTAATAATAAATATTTAAAGCGGCCAATTTGCAGTGGCAATTCTAATTAGAGTACAAAAATAGAAACATTAAAAGGTAACTAAATTGAATTGTAATTTTAGTAAAGGTTTTCTTTAGTATGTCTACAATACAGATTCTGTGTTGAAATAATTTTCTTGATAGAACCTTGCACTTAGTTTAAATATTTTTATTTAGCATGACTTGTTTCAGGTTTCTGAAAAATGGATCAGGTTTCTGATGAAATTTTGTAATGAATTTTTCCTTCACTTCAAGATGTGCGCTAGAATAATATGGAATTTAATACAGTTACTAACGTATATTGTAGAATCGGTATATTAAATATTTTCATAAAATAATTGTCATTTAAGAGATGAGTTATTTCTACGTTATGACGTCCCTTATTAATAAAATTTGAAAAAATGATTCCAAAATTTCATATTAAAAAACAGGAAAAAAATACGAAAATGGGTTTATAGA
The DNA here is from genome assembly GCA_026543865.1 of Argiope aurantia. Taxonomy (NCBI): domain Eukaryota; kingdom Metazoa; phylum Arthropoda; class Arachnida; order Araneae; family Araneidae; genus Argiope; species Argiope aurantia. The sequence goes on along the minus strand of JAPMOR010030685.1, from coordinate 168,634 downwards.
TACATTTTAATTAATACACTGAAAAGTAGAAAATGATTTTTATGTAGAATTTGAGATCAAAACGAAATTTTAGCAAGGTAAAATCTTAAACGTTAAAGTCTCATAAGGCACTAAAAACCAACAAAATTGAACTACAATATTTAACATATGATTTAAATTTTATTTTATTTATATTATTTCTATCTGCGCTTTACAAAATACAGTAATAAAAGTATGTTTGTAAGGTGTGTTTCAATTTTTTAAGGACACCATTAAAAATGAAAATAAAAGCGTAAATAATAAATATTTGACATTTATTTCTGAAACAAAGATAAATAACAAAAATAAATATTGTAAGATAATTTAGATTAAACAAATAAATTTCAACTTTGAAATAACTAAACAAAAGAGGAGCACACATTTTGTGTTTCAAATTTTTAGGGACAGTGGAATTAAAAGCTTCAAAACTTCAAGTTAAACTTTTTTACCGTTCAATATTAGCACCATTTTTTCTGATGACATCATATATTCTGTTTGGCATGGAATATATTAGGTTCTGAAGAAGTGTTGGATCCAGAATGTTCTTGCCAAAAGACCCCATAGATTTTCAATGGGGTTTAGATCGGGGCTTCTAGCTGGCCAATCCATAACTTTCACATTGTTATCTCTAAACCACTTTTTTGTTGATTTTGAGCTGTGGATAGATGCATTATCCTGTTGAAAAGTCCAATTTGGACCACATATTTCAGGTCCTGCATTAAGTAAATGTGTCTGTAACATTTCTTGGTATCGATCAGAATCCATTCTTTCATTCACAAATGCCAGTTCGCATGTACCATTGAAGCTAAAAGTTCCCCAAATCATAACAGATCCACCGCCCATTTGCCTTTTGGAGAAAATCTCTGGTTCTTTTCTTAGATCATGCAAGTAATATCTCCAACCGTCTGGCACATCTAGATTAAACTTCTTCTCGTCGCTGAACATGACTTCTATCCACTCATCTTTGAAATGTATGTATTCCTTTGCCCAGAATAAACGTTGTAATTTGTGTTGTTTGGCAAGTGGTTGTTTGCAAGCCTTTTTCGCATGTTTCATGTTTTTTATTGCTCTTGATTCACCTCCAAACAGTAGTGTAAGAGCATCCCAGTTTCAATTCTTTTGTTACTTTTCGTACTGATGATTTTCCATATACATATTTGTGAATAATTCTCCTGCGGGTACGTGAATCGAGCTTTGGCTTAGGTCCTCGCTTTTGAATGGCAGTTGATTTCCCATTTAACTGCTTCACATAATTTTCCACAGCACGTTTTGAACGTTTTAAGAGGGCTGCAATATTTCTCAAACTTTTTTTCGTTGTGATAAGCTTTTATTTGGCCTTTTTCAAGATCTGATAACCATTTACCTTTAGCCATATTTCTTCGTCAAAAAATTAAGTACTAACGTGGACGTTTTCAATATAAGCGTTTTAATTTATTAAAGCAACTGGTATTAAATGAAAATGAGCAATAATAAAGATTTAACTTGAATTTATATACCATCTCATCTAGCTGTCCCTAAAAATTTGAAACACAAATTTGGCATTTTTTTTCTATTTTCTTCTTTTATTACCATTGATATTTATTTAATTATTTTAGATTTTTTATTATATTTAATTTTTCATGTTTTTCAAAGAAGTTTTTACAGATATTAGGTAAAAAAAATTCCGATTTTATGTTTTTATATGGTGTTTCTAAAAATTTTAAACACACCTTAGAAAATATCTTCGGATAGGTTTCTTTTAAGAAGAGTACTTACTGCGGTGGTCCTCAAAGTACAGCTTCCGTAAAATCTCTCTGTCTCGTGCTTTAAGAGGAAAAAGAACATTCTTACATTTAAAATACTACATACAAGAATTATACATTTACATTCAAAATACATTTTCCATGCTGCTTTCCAAATGTTTTGGTCTTAAGTATTCATTTTGGTAAAAATTGGTGCAGATAGAACTTATCCACTTTTCAGTCTTTACTTCAAGTTGCTTTTTTGTACTTTTCTTATCGTTTCTACAAAAATGTAAGCAAAAATAGCAAGAGATTTTTTTCTACATCTTTCAGTACATTTGAGGCTTCTTGCTTCAATTTCAGAATGAAAGAATCACTACCACTTAAGCAAATTCTACATTTAAAAAAATCTTCTCACATTCATTACATAATTCAGTACCACTACTTGACTTCCCAACGATCGTATTGTTTGATTTCATGGAATTATTTAAACGTTTAACGTATTCTCTTGTTATGGACTTTTTCATTCCATTGAACAAATTCTTTACAATCCTCTTTTATTCGAAGCAAGTATGAACGTTTCCCCTGGATGAGAAGCTTCGAATTCCATCGATCAAGAAAATCGCGTATAAGCTGTATGCATATAAACAGAGTGTAGATTTTAATTAATCAATTACATTATAATATTCGTTTGTAATAATAATTTTTCACTTACAATATTTCATCACACTTGAGCAACTTCTGTCCTTAAAGTTAAATGTCATCCTTTTGAAGATGATAACTATGCTGAAACCTAAGAATACTATAAGTATTGTTATTCATAATTCACCGAAAGTACGGTGGCTTTATTAACGGATTTCCAACTAAGCTGATAAAGTAGCTTAGCTGCCTACTGCTTCAAGCAGATCGATGTAAGATAATGATCTTTACCTGTTGACGAATGAATAAATTTATAGGGGAAAAAAACTAAGTCTATGAATAATAAAACATTAGGTTAACATAAATATCAAGTTATCAAGTATCAGGCTCTTTGTTTATTCCATTGCATTCACTTAGTTATTACAGCATTTATTTAAAAAAACACGCATCTACTTTAATTATGTACAAAATTGGATACAGCGCATACATATATCATAGGAAATTAATAAATAAAGAATAATCGATTATTCAGAAGTATTAAAATAAAAAAAAATTAGCCTGATATAAATTTTTAAATGGTAGTTAAGATAAAAATGTGTTGAAATGTGTAATCAAATAGATGGGCTTAATGAAAAATTAGTCACATAATATACACTGCCTAGAGCGACAAGTTGACGAAACGCGTCAATGGATGGCATCGTGCAAGAATTTCGGCCTTGAGATCGAAGAACCACTGGTTCGAAATTCAAATTCAAGGAAAACGCATCGTGTAAAGAGCCGGATTACTTCACCTAATCTAGACAAACTAGCAGATGTCGTCGCCCCGAAACTTTCTCTCATTCCCTTCAAAAAGGTTTCGTTTCCTTCAGATTGCATAAAACTGTGGATGTGGGTAAGACCTATGTTGCCCTGGCAAAAACATTCACAAAATATAGATCTTTGATATGAATCCAGCATTTTTACTAAATCAATCGTGCGAATATGCATTTTGAATAGATTTTTCCCAACCAACTTAAATCAAATGCCATAAATGTGTTTTTCGAACTCAGGAAGATCTGAAACGTGGAGATTCAACAAAATTTCGAGCTCGTATTTTTTGACGATTACAATATTTTTTCTATACTTCTTATATGATAATGTAAAATATATACGAGTTCCGATTGGTCAATTAGAATTTTCTTTTTCGTTCTTATCTCAAAGTTCCTCTTAAAAGTATCTTGACCTCCAAAAAAAGCAAACGAACGTGGAATTCATAAGTTCCAAAACTGTAATGATTTTTATCAATCTTCACAGTATTTCTTCCTCCTTTGTTTTTAATTTTACTCTTACACTAGATTCTTGTCAGTTAACGAGAGATGACGCAAACACAGATTAAGTGACAATACTTCATAAATCGAAAATTGTTCTCCCATTTCGATCGAATGTGTGATCAGAAAGATGAAAACATTCATTTTTTTTATCTCCTTTTTCTTCCCAAGGAAGGCGAGTGAAAGTTACTTCCGTAAAAATCGTGGTCATCCCGTTGACTTCAGACATGACCTGAAGCGTGATTCGATTGCCTTTTTTTCTCGTTCCTCGGTCTAATTACGGTTAAGTGCGAAAACAAAACACTAAAGAAATATTTCTTTTTACACTTCACTGATTCTTCGCGCCTCAGGCAAGACAAATGGCGAACCCCATCACATTATTCCTTACTCTGGAAACCTTTTCTTTTTTATTAACATTATGCAACGTTCTTTTAAAGGGTTTGAACCGAAGCGTTAGGCTGGGTCAATGAGGTACACATAATGCGGACCTTCTGTAGATCATAATAATTTTGTCAAAGTAATCAATGATCGCCGCTCGGCTAATCGCCTAACAGTGTTATTCTCTTTACCAGCTGTTTCTACGGAAATTTCGAAAGATTTCGAAGATTCGATTTGATTTATTAGAATGGCATTTCGTATCGAAGCGACAAGGAAAAGATCCGCTTTAGATAAGACGAAAAAGTACTCCAAGACTAATAACTCACTCTAGAAATGTCGGCACCAAACCGATTTAAAGCTTTTATATATATATATGTAACATGTTTTAAGCCCGTCTGGTTGTCTGAATTCCGGTGGAATCGGATTTCAAACGTTCGGCTTCAGATTTCTAAGCCAAAATTCTACTTCCGGGATTCTACTTCAGAAGGCAAAACGTTTAACTTTGTTGTACATTTCTTTAAAATGTATGTTGTTATAAAAAATTTTAATGAATTGTATTATTTGACGCAACGATTTTTTTACAAATCTGTCTTTTTATTATTAAGCCTCATTTTGATATTGATTCAGTTCGTTTTGTTCTAAATTTTGAACTTTTCTTCACTTTAATTCAGAAAACCCTATCTTTAAATTAGTTTAACTGTTACCTTTAGCCAAGAATTTTATGAGTTTTCAGCATTCCACCGTTTGAGAAGAACACCATATAAAGCAATAAAAAACAAAATTAGAAAAATAATATCTGACTCCGTTCTAGCTGTGTTTCGAAATTACTATAGGAAGAAAATATGAATTAATTTAAAGAAAAGTATCGAATATTTCTTAACAATACAAGACAAAAAATGCTATCACACAAAGCTTCTCAGTATTGAGAAGCTCTCGTATAGTGGTTAGTTCTCACTTTCTCTGTGGTACAAAACTGATGGTATAGTTCTTTGGATTGAGACGGCTCGTCTTGCTCTACGAGGGACTTCATTTGTATGGTAATTAGTTCTCGCTTTTTCTGTGGTACAAAACTGCTGATGATGCTCTTTGGGCTTATTGCAGATGACAGTTCGTATCTCTCCAGGGGGGGGGTCTTCGCTTGGGTCGATCGTAATGGAGAACTTTAAAGTGTTATCTACATTGTCTGATATTCTGTATAGTGGCGATTCGGTCACTCAGACCGCTTAAGCAGGTTGGGGATTTCTCATCGTTGATATTTACATTATATGAACACATTAAAGGCGTGTTAGCTGTTGTAAAATGTGCTGATAGAAAGAAATTTAAGACTTATTAGGTTTCATTCCGAATATATAACTATGTATAATATCTGTGGAGGTTTATTTATAGATGCTACAAGAAAGGTGTGATGAAATCAGTTAAGAAAGTAAAAATTCAATTTACATCGCCGAAGACTGAGAAAAAAATAGACAAAATATTTATTTCTTAGATTTAGCGAAAGAAAATTAGAATATAAATTGAATTTCTTAGAATGCATAAAAAGGAAAATTTATGATTAAATATTTATAGAAACAATGGTTTGAATTTCTTACTTGGTGTTAATCATTTGTACAAATTGCACAGGAAATATATCGAAATATTTATTAACTTTAAGAAAAAAAAAACTTTGTAAAAACTAAATTAGTATCATTAAAAAGATAATTTTATGAATTTCATGGCGTAAAATTTATCATTTCTATGATTATATTACCAGAAATTATTGACGAAAAAAAATAAAAAGTTTTTCTTAGTTTTTAAAAATTTCTAAAAGCTGCTCTGAGTTCACATTTTCACCGCCAAATGTAACAAACTAAACTTAATTAAGTTGAGTTACGTGCACTGGTTAATTTTGCTCAGTGCCAACACAGGCACGCTCAATCTTTCATTATTAGTGCAGATAGTAGAAGGCATAACAATGATCATTAAATCCAAAATACTTTTTTTCAATAACTTAGATACGATTTAATAGGCAGGGAAATTTGACATGACCATTGATTTTTTTAAAAATTTCTTTAATTTTCAGGCTAAAAATTAAGTTTCAAATTTTTGATATTAAAAATTCCATATTTTTCATAATTTTTATAATTTAATGAGAAATTAAAAATATTTTACATTATTACTTCAGAGGATTGATGTTCTTCAAGTGTCCCTATAATGAAATATTTGGTACTTTTCCGATAACAGAGCATTAGTCATTATAATGTTAAATCCTCCCCGAAAATTGTCGCCAAACATTTGCAATGATATGGTAAAAATAGCAGTCAAACGTAGTTTCCAAATATTGCCACATTAAAACTTGGTGACGTATTAATAAAAAAATACCCAATATTTAATTAAAATTAAGCATTTAAGCTCTTAATTGTATTTTTTACTTCCATATCAGCTAAATCTGCTTGAATATGTTGGCTAGATTTACCATTATAACCTTTGCCAAAATAGTTTAATTCTTCAAAATAATTTTTATTTCCTAAAATTATATTAAATAATATTTATAATAATTTAATTTAATTTAAATTATTAATTACATTTATGTCTTACAATAATATTTATGTCTTAAAATTGAAGTAATTTAAAATTTGGGCGAATTAACTTTCTTCCTGATTTACTCATTAAGAATGTTTTGAAAATTTCGTCGTATTTCCCGCAGCGACAGAATGATTTCCCTTGATGGAAATTTAAAATCTATTTAAATAAGAAAAATGCACGTAATGCACGTAACGCAATTTCAGTTATCCTGTTTCTTAATTTATTGTCTAGAAAAGAACTCATTAAAAGTGTTGAATAATCAAAAAATAAATTCAAATAAATTGGTGTGCTTTTTTTAACGCCCAATTTTTATTTATGTTGAATGAAGATGCCATATTCCTTTGATGACAAAATATGTTTGAAGTTTCTGAAATTGCTTTTTTTAAAATTAACTCCCATTCTTTGTTCCAAATTGTCAGAGCGAAAGCTGAATCTGAGCTCTGTTTATTTGATCGTTTATGAAAAAAATACCAATTTAAACGAAAAATATTTTCATTTACGGAAACGAAATCAAAATTTTATTAGAGAAAAATTATTGACATAATTTCATTCATTCATAATTTCCGCATAAATTATTTTCGACTACACGATGGAATGATTTTAATTTTATTTGAAAAGAGAAATATGATTGAAGTTTCTCTTTCTTTATGACCCCCTATTAAATAGTTGTAAAATATTTTTAATTAAAAATATAAAAACTAGTACCTAACACTAAAGTAATGAATATTTTCACAAACTCCTGCAGCCGAAATCTTTAATCGCACTGAATCAGAAATTTAAAATCTGAATTAATAAATAATTTTGATTTGGAATACTAAACACTTAATAATACTAGTAATGATAGTCAACATAAATCATATTAATACATTTGGCATATTTCTGCATTAATTTTATTATGAAAGAATGAGCACATATAGGATCTATTTATTTAATGTTTAATTCAGCGTGCATTTTTTGTGCAATATACATTTTTCCTACTAATATTTAAATATTAGTCGCTTCTGGAAGCCAGTTAATTCACCGTGAATATTGGTTATGTTTAATTTCTTATATATCATTTAAATATAACTTGATATCCATGATACTACTAAATTGTCCGATATTAATACCGTTTCATTTTAATTGTCTTTCTCAACATTTGTTTATTGCGTACATGAAATCTTTCAAATATAGACCAGTCTCTTAACATCATAACGGAGTTAAGGACGGACATGTCCGGTTTCATATAAATTTCACGTAATGCAACTTTACTTGTTTTATTTGTCTAGTAAAATGAGCAGATAATAAGCAGAATCATTCTTATTTAGCGGTAAAATATTTAATGAAACAATGAAAATGGTTTTCATTTTTGGGCAACAAAGTATTCTATTGTTTTAAATTAAGCAAAAAATATTTTTAAAAAATTTCCAAATTCATCAAAAATTCGTAATACTATTAAATTCTTACTAACAAAAATCATTTTTTAAATTTTGAAACGGTGTGAAATTTATTTTTATAATATTTTGGGAAGTTATAGGGGAGAAACGCCAAGATTGAGATTAATTTTTAATAAAAATCTAATTAAGATTTCAAAGAAAATCTTCTCGAGGTAAACTTCTCCATTCTCCACGGTAATGCGTTAAAATTGGGCCAAGCTGTGGGTCAAGTGGTCTGTTCTGCAGGGAGTCATTCACACACATCCATCTTTATTATAAGTAAAGATGAACTATAGCTTCTTTTTGCTTCGTCTCTGAAATGCTTTAGAAGTTAGAATTTTTGTAATTTAAACAAATTCTTCTCGGGAAAAGTCACAAGGAGCGAGATCAGAGCTACTTGTTCAGCTTGTGTATCTTTTGAAGCTGCTGTGTAAGTTTCTGAACGGAGCACACACGACTTAGTCTTCCTCGCAATAAGAAGTTTTGACTGCTTGAACTATAATGTGCATGCGGTATACGCACTTGATGCGGATGGAAAATGTTTTCACGTCATTCATATATCAAACTTTTTCTATAGCAAATAATATAGTTGCATTTATTAACTTAAAATGTTTCAGAGCTTTCTGAACACTATGAAATTAATTCAAAAAAAATCCTTAAATTGTATAAGGCGGCAAAATTTAAATTTTCAATATTTTATTTATATTTATAGCGAATATTTATGCTCCCTTAAAAAAGCAAGATTCATTCATTCTTTGCATAAATGTTGCGGTACCTTTGCATTGTTTTTTGAAGCAATATCCTTAATAATGTTTGAAACTAACCTATTGAAAATACTAATAAGCTTGATATTTCTTATCATAAGCCAAATTATAAAATAATTTGCAAATGTGAATTGAATAATAAAATACTCGACTCCTTCCCATTTTATTGCTATTTAAGAAAATTAAAAATATTTCTATACCCATTGTTAAAAATACCATTTCTACGAAATAATTACGACGAATTCATTTATTTTCATCTGGAAGCTACCATGAAAATATTTTTACTTTCTATTCTGGAAATAAATCTACGTTATTTAAAATGATCTCTTCCTAGTAAATGACAAGAAATAAAAAGTTGAATTCAAATGCTAAGCTCATTATTTCTAATTGTTTTCTTTGTCTGTTATTTACACTCAATTTCTTTTTTATGAATATATTTGAAATTCTGATGATTTAATATTATAAGTGGCTCGTAAATAACGTAAACACAAAACTCCGTGGTTTCTTAACAAGAAATAAAATATATTATAATCTAAGATTTAATTAATTCAAAACATATTTGCCACATAAAGGGAAAGAATAAAAAATAATGATTTCACACACAACATCGTTTTCATTATTCCGCAATCAGTGAAATATTTTATTTTTTTTTTTGCAATTGTTCAGTCACATTGTCAAAAAAAAAAGTTCTCTGTCTTCCACGCAAATTGAATACATTTCCTCTTAACTATCAAAAGGGAACATTAAAATAAAATTGTCGCAACAACAACAATCAACCCAACAAAGAGAAATCTCAATCAGGATTGCTTCACACAATGAAAGCGGGCTTTGTTTTAACATCATTTATCTACAAGTGGAACAACGGGTTATCAAATAATTGGGCATCATCACTTTCCTGATTGTTTCACCTAATAATTGCCTGTTCATACACTGATCGGCTCTATTCAGTGCGATAAATGTTATGTTTCATATAATATCATCTCAATAAAGAATCAAGTGCTTACAACAACGATATGTAGGCAGTAATTGCATTTCATAAAGGGCGTATAAATGCTTCAAATGCCATCTTTGTTTCAAAACGGAAGTACAAAAAATATATCAATATCTTGGAATTCAAATGCCACTGTTGTTTTTAATTTAGAATAAGATTTTATTTTATAATATTATGTCATTGAATGTAACAGAATATACATATTTAAAAAAATGCTCATTCAGAATGCGATACAAGCTAACTACTTTTCGATTCTAAAATTCTCTTAATATCATATTTGACCTTGAGCATTTAACTTTCCACAAGTTTCACCACGTTGTAGCAAAACATCTTGTGTATTTCCAATAAGAGATCTATGAATATGACTGTTTCATTTTATTTGTGTATCATCTTTTTATTGCTGTCATTTGAAATTCCTTTTTGCTTGTTCCAGAAGAACAGTTTTTCTTCGGTTTGTTTTTTCGGTTCAACTCTTTCTCACAATGATCTCATATTCGCAATGATTAAATTCTTAGTCGTTACTGCAAACATCAGAATTTTTTTATTTCCGTAGAATTTTATAATTCGTCTTAACTTTTACAAACAAGCGTGAACTTTTCATTTAATGATTAATTTCAAAGTACACCTCATTTATAATCAAAAACTCAAACAATAATTTCTGGCAATTTGACTGTTTGCATTTTTTAAATGAATTTCTAATTCCTCTTGAAAAAAAGTTTAAAGTGAAAGAGGGTAGATGAAAATTAAAACAAAATATTGTTTAAAACACATTACTTGGAGGAATGCAAGTGTTTTTCTGTTGCTATAGCAAAACAAAGCTTTATAATTTTCTGCGACCCTAATTAACAATTTATCCTTTTTTAAAAACTATTTATCCATTATTTCTCACGAAGATGTTTAGAAAAAATAAATCTTATTGCGTAAGAATGCGCTTTATTGGCCCATTTTAATTCATGAAAAAAATGCTAAAATTTTTCAAACAAAAGAGGCATTACATATCTTAAAAAAATAAACATGGCAGATTGATATTTTTTGTTTTATTTTAACCGAGTTTGTATTCCAAACATGGTCAAATTAAAATAGGATATCAAAAACTGAAAATTTTTATAATATAACATGAGGAATTAGTTGATTGCCAGCTTTTGGTATTAGGCAGTTTCCTTACATTAGTGTTCAGTAAAAAAGGGATACCGAAGTTTTACGTGAAATAAAACATAAATCACTTCTCCTGTTACACCATATTATTACATAGGTTACTTCATTATGGATTGAGTTCTATAATTACTTATTATTATTACAAAAATATCAGTTTGTTTAATTTCAAAAGTGTGGATGACATTGGTACATATTTTTAGTGATTTTATCGTGATATAAGTCCGTTTTTTAATATAAGATTTTTAAATTTTAGACAGTTTGTTTAATTAACTTCTGTTCTTAATTACCATTCATAATCTTAACTTATGATAACATTGCTTTTAGAAAACTATCAAATGTTATTTTTATTTCTCACATCTCTTCCACGGCATTCCATAGTCAAGACAATTTTACACCTGATCACTTGTGAAAATTTACTCATTGTAGGAAAATTCATGGTTGGCATATCTAACAAATTAATATTGATTTAAGTGTCCAGAACTGTTTTTCTCAGATTTTCTAAAAGTTTAAAAATAGACTAAGATATTATATATATTAGAAATAGGAAAACAGAAGACAACTTATCTGTATGCTGGAATTAAAATAGAAATTCTAGTTCAGGCGATAACCTAGGTGTTCCAAGATAAACTTGGATAAGAAGATAAATGTACAGTTTCTCACCAAGCACGTCAAAATCATGCCAATAGTTCAAACACTTGCCAAAAATCCACCATTCTGGCTACGAAAAATGGAAACAAAAGACTTTTAGAGTTGCAATAAATTTAATTCCAGATCAACAATGGAAACTAAACAAAATAGAAACTAAGCTGTTGGAAATTAAAACAAAACGTTTTAATAAAATTGCCGAAATTCAGAAAAATTTGGGAAGATATTAAATTGGTATCATTGAAAAGGAGATTTCTTAAATTTTGAAATGGCATAGAAACCATTTTTCTGCTATAATCTTTTTCGGAAATTATGGGGGCCCCACAAAATTTTATTTAATTTTTAATTAATTAAAATTTTAATCCAAATTTCAAAAACATCACTCGAATTGCACATTTTTACTCGCCTTGGTGCATATGCGCCAAATTAGCTTTTTTTTTGCTGTAAATTAAATGATTTGGCCTTTAAAGAGCCAAAGCATACACATTCATCTTTATTATTAGTAAATATAATCCAAACTAGTAATAAAATTTTAAATTATAAATAATTTTAAACTTTCAAAGTTTCTCATTTAGGGTAAAAATTATAATCAAATATTTATATATGTTACCGTTCAGAAAAATGCACATTTGGCTCTATTTGCAAGCTATAAGTAAATAATTAATGACTAGAAACAAATAATTAAAATTATTCGATGTTAGAGGGTTATATAAATATACTCAGTGAATTGTAGCAAAATAATTAGACACTCTTCTAAAGTCAAAGTAACTTTTAGATGCCAAATCCTTTTTAAAATGAATTTTCGTTAAGTGTTCTGTCACGCTTTCGTCAATGAAAGAATCATTTAAGATATTTTATTACCCGGCGTGCAAGGTTATTAGTGTTCAAGAACAACCTTTCCAAATAATGGCTTCATTAAAATGGTAATATTAGGAAGGTGTGATGTGTGTGTGACTAACCATATTATTTTCAAGGGGCAAAAAATGTTCCACAATGTGTTTTCCCTAAGTTCCTTAAACGAACATCGTATGGCAAGAAAGTTCAAGTGTAATCATAATATTATTTTGACCTAAGACATATTATAGTTTATGACCATCCCTATAAGCGTTTCTTTCCAATTACTCTTATAATAACATTGGATGCAATAAAATAACCTGAGCATAATATAGATTCAATGAATTTAACAGTTATATAAAATACTAAAAATGCTGATGTATCTTTCTTGTGTAATTCATTAATTCTAATTAAAACAGGTGAACACACAGAGGACATTTCGGCATTATGTGGCACCGTGTAATAAACGATTAGAAACGGAATGTTACATAAAAATGGTCGTTTCACACGCAAGCATATGAGAGTGAGGAAAAGTTAATTTGAATTGAATAGAGGCCAAGGATATTCCACGCTGTTGGTTTTTTGACTCTCTCATGCTATAAAGTTTCAGCTATTGTTCTCTAATATGACGTCATATTTTCTTGATTTCATTGTTCCAAAACGTTGAAAAACTGCGTCGTTTAAAATAAAGTTTTAGTAAATCTAACAATATGTAAAAAAACATTTTCAGCAAAGTTAAAATGTATAAAAATTTTATTCACTACAGCTCAAAAATAAATACGAATCTAAATCTTACTGAATTTATAAACATATATGAAAATTCTCAAAATAAATCAATATTTAAGAATGATTTTATAATAAGAATTAAACCTGGAATTCAAAACTTGATCTTTATAAAAGTGGCTTTACCCATCTTTCAGTTAAACATATAGTATTTTTTTCCCTTGAAAATTAGAGTTAGCTTTTCGAATTTTTTTTTTGAGAATTTTTTGCAAGTAAATATTTTGATTCATCAAAAAAGCTGTCATATTAATCCATAAAGCCACACGCATTTCCGTCTCAATTTCGTAATAAATCAGGATGGGATATCAGATATGGAGACTGGTGTGTTGTTAACCATTCGCTGTCATAGGTTACGTTTATTATTCGAGTCATCTATTTAATTAAATGACTTTTTCCTTGCTATCTGTTAATGGTGATAGACAGCCTGGAGTGACCTATTAGTAAATATTCCAATGGTAAATAGAAAGTTTCAATTTGGAAACGCACTTCCAATAAGGAGGCTATGTGGGCAAAATTCAATCATCCTTTTGTTGTTGTGGTGTGGAAGTTGGGAAAGGAAGTGTCAGCTCAAACGTCATCCTAGCCATCTGATCGGAGTATAAATTACGAGGGGCCTCCCAAAACAGCCCTAGAAGTGCTTTAAATAGTCTGTTTTTAGAATTAAACTTAATTTTGATAGAGAAGCGCTCATTTAATGCGATTGTGAACTAATTAGATAATAAATATGAATCACAGGTGAGTCACATTGTATCCGACATATTAAAATCCAGAATAATCGCAATGTGAAAAGATTTTTTATGAGCTTCTGATTTTTATAAGTCTGATCGTGCAGTTTCTGTTCTAAATATACTAAAATTGCATCTTATACTAAAACTGCATCATTTTATTCTAACCAATCGCCAAGTATCTGGTTTTGGGGGATGCAGATTGATGCGGGGTCTATCTGGTTTTGTTATAATATGTTGGCCATCTTGAAAATTTGTAACTTGTATAATTTTCTGTAAGTTGAAAACACTAATTGCTACAAAAGAGCAAGAAATGAACAAAAGACAAAAAAAAAACTTTTATATTTATTGGAGGCACCGATTTAGCATTTTGCATTCTATTGTTAAAAAGTGTTACAGATTGAAAGTGTCAGAGAAAAACATGAGATTCAATGAAAATTGTACTTTTATTTTTTCATGATTGTAATTTAAATTGGGTTATTACACATTTATGTAATTATAAAGCCCATTTTGAATCTAACTATAACACAAAATGAATATGAAGTTCTGAAAATAATGCCTTATAAATGAAAACATGAATTTAAGACCAAGCTAAGAATTCGTGAATAATAATCATTGACTAATAAAGATCGACTGCAATCATTATAAAAGGAACAGTATGAATTTTACTAAACATATTCTTTATTAAAAAAAAGCCTAAAAATTTCGTTAATAAAAATTCATTCTTCATATGCAAATTAAAATACTGGTCTTGAAATAAAATGAATGAACATTTGGCAATGATATACTTTCCATTCTGCTTGATATTAGCTTGCTACTTTAAAGAAGAAAAAAAATTTCAATATTCTATCCTAATGGAACTTCTGGTCCTTATTTTTAAAAAGTTACTCCAAATGCTTCCTTATTATTGAGACTATACTATTCGAAGAGTTATGTGGGAAAAAAATTATAATTTGGTGTTACAAAATCTGGATTTCCCAATAATTGCAACATTACTTGACAAACCAAACTTCAGTAATTTTTATGAGTATCTAAACATGTAAATAAAGGGAAACAGGATTCCTAAACGATTAATTATTTAAGAATATCTTTTTGAAAAATATTATATCGAATTTCATTAGATTTTAATAGCGCCCATTGGAAGTAACTAAAAATGGACGATACCGTTATAATTCAGAAAAAATAATAATTTCCAATATTTAATCCGGTGTTTCCAATATTTATCCAATATTTCCAGCTTTGATCTTTGTGCCAGCTTATCGCAATTCTTCCGGATCTTTTTAATTGATATGATGGAAATAATTCGTATTTTATCATCATTTATCATTATTATTATTATTTGCAAACAGGTCGTTTTCAATAAGTCTGGGACGTAAACTGCAGATTCGACACGCTATTTTCATCGAATTTATTTCAATTAATCCGGAACTCGAATATCAAGCTTTTTAAATTCTCAACTTTTACACATGACTCTTCATAATTGAACAATGATCTTTGAGCTTTCATTTAATCGAAAATAATACGATTCGAATTGGTTCTTATAAGTACTTGGCAATTAACAGCTGCAGTTAATCGACCGACAAGTTAGTCACCTTGTAGTAAAAAAATAGCAGAAAGAAGTTTAGTAAACCAGTTGTAACATAAGGCATATTAATCATCAGTATCATAATTTTCACGCATGTTTTGTCATCATGAATAACTCTCTTCGCTTTGTAAAAACAAAAAAAGTACAATTATGCGCGATTGACGTTAAAAATAAGGTTAAAACATCGGATAATTAGCGTCAAAGGAAATAAATTGTATGGTTGACCAAAATTCTTCAAAAAAAATTTACCAAATAATCTAACAACGAAAACCGCAATTATCTATCATTAATAATTTGGAATAATTATTTGTAAGTAAAACCACCTGGAGTGGTCAACTCTAAATTGCTTACATACACTCTAATAAGGGTGTTATCACCACACACGCACTCACTGGTGAATCGGGTAAAAAAAGTGTAGATCTTGGACAAGACCGTGAATGCGACAAGTGCTCAGAATTTTATTTTCAAAGTTCTGAACATGCGAGTTTAGTGCTTCCTAATGTCTCTTTAGATGCCTTTGACCGATTAAAATCAAAATTTGACGCAGAACTATGATTTTAATAAAAAATTCCATACTAATTTCATGATTTCAGTATCTATGTTTTAGAGTCATCTATTTTTAAGCATTTGAGTGTACCAACAGACAGACGATTAACCTATTGACGAATTGTACCAAACCTACTAAAATTGAGTAACAAATATTACGAACTTAGCACTTTTCATTTTGTAGTTAAGTTCACTGGTACTCGGACAGCCTGACAGACAGGCTTCTAAATAAATTCCGTTCCAAATTTAATAGAAATTTATAAATTTGGCGTAAAAGCCATATACCAAATTTCCTCCATCTCGCTCTATTTTAGCTATCGTGTCTATTTTAGCTACAGACAGATAAACAAGCATGATTCCAAAAATGTATTTTTCATTCTCAGGTAGGCCTGGAACTTGAAATTTCGTCAAAATCTCGAGATAGAATTTTTTTAACAATTACAATACCTTTTCCTCATAGAAGAGAAGGTTAAATATGAAACAATCTGTTCATTTATTTTTAACGCAAACAATCTATTAAAAATTTACCAAAAATAATTTGGACATTCTGATCTCTTCAATTAACAATACTTTTAGATATTGTAATCTTCGATATAAAATATTTATTTTGTAGACGTAAAAAATAATCCAAAAGTATTAAAAGTAAGAATGATGCTCAAAATATTTCATTTATGCTACAGCTAATTACAGTATTCAGCAATAAACGCTATGACCGATACGAAAGTCTATAAAAGAAAATATTTTTTCATATCCTTTTAAGTAAGATTTAAAATATCTTTTGAAAAGGTGTGGATATGAAATGAAAATTATTTAGAAACGTAATATTTACTTTTATCGCAGTCATCAACTACCTGTTCTCTTAAAGTAATTTACAACTATTCGCCCTGTTTCTCAACTCGTTATTTACACCAAATTGCTGTAAAAGTTTTATTTGAAACACACCGGTAAGTGTTTTTATACCATTAGTTATATACGGTAAATCAAAAAAAAAAGGAAATTACAAGGGAAACACCTTTACTTATTCTGTATACTAAACATTATAAAATTTTGACTCAATTAACTTAATACATGGACTAAGAACAATCCTACCAATTTTAAATAATTATTTGTTTATAAAAAAAAATAGTACAATCCTCTGATCTTTGATGCAAACAACAAATCATTACTGTTCCGCCATATTCAGAACATTTGCTACCGAATATTATTCTTTTTATATCTTTCAACCTTTGATTTAAAATATTTTCAATTTATAAATATAAGAAATAGGACAAAATATAATACAAATATAAAGGATAATGAATAAATGCCATTCATACAGTACCTAATTGCTTTGCTTAGCAAGATACGTTGTTTAAGCATTATTTATGTTTTTTGCAGATATTGTTTAAGGTCATTTTAACTAAGGAGTTAATAGGGATTTTTTGGACAAGACATGGAAAAGTTTCAGAAACAAAATACTTAGTTTTATGTCAGTCATCAATTACCTGCTCTTCTAAAATATTACCACAACTACTCATCCTGTTTCGTAACTCGTTATTTACGCCAAATTGCTTTGCAAGTTTTATTTGAAACACGCAGATAAGTGTATTTATACCATTAGTTATATTTTGCAAATTAAAAAAATAATAACGTTACTTTTTACAGATGTTCTTACAAGGGGAACAAGTTCACTCATACAACATTCTGAAGAATAAACATGAATAATTTTTGACCTTATTAGCCTAGTACATAGATAAGTTAGAATAAAGGAACAGTCCTTCGTTACCAAGAAGCATCAATCAGTTTTCACCCAAAGGCCTACTTTCAGCAAATTAGTGCGTGGAGATCTTTACTTATTTATTTGTACACATTGACTGTCAGGGTCAACCAGGCGTCAAATATTTCGTGTCAAAATTAAAAAAATCGAATAGAAAACTAATGATACTGTCAACTTCTAAATGTTTCAAATTAATGGTTGATTTCATTAATTAGATAGAATAAGATTCATGATAATATATTGTAAAAAATAATAGTATCCATGAAGGTCTTTCTTTATTAAAGGACCTATCACTTTTCCGGCTCATGTTTAAAAACATAAAAAGAACACGATGCAAAATTCGAATCAACAGTCATAAAATTCAAAGAGCGGTTTTGACAAATTTTCTTTCATTCAGATTTTGGCTTTTGTTGCATTTCAACAAGAATCCTCTTCGAAATAGCTCATTAACACCAATTCCTTCGAGTGAGTTATCTATATGTACTATTTTGAACAAAAACAAATTATTCTTCATTAATTTTTTTCTTATGTAGTTAAAGAATATAGACAGAGGTCTACTTTCGGCAAATTAGTGCATGGAGATCTTTATTAGTACATTGACTGTCAAGGTCATTCAGATTTTCACTTTTGTTACATTTCCACAAGAAACTTTTTTGAAATAAATTCATGTAATTTATTGTAATAGATGATAGTATTCATGAATGTCTCTTTTTTTAAAAGAGCTATCACTTTTCACACGTGTTCATATGCATAAAAAAACACAATTCAAAATTCTAATTAATAGTAAAAATTCAAAAAGCAGTTTTAACACATTCTTTTTAATACAGATTTTGACTTCTGTTGAATTTTCACAAGAATCCTCATTGAAATAACTCATTAATAACCATTTTCTCATGTTAGTCATGTTAAAAATATTAATTAATATTAGAATTATTTTTATTAAGAAAAATATTAATATTAATAATTATTAAATATTTATCATATTAAAATAATTATTATTAATAATTTTAAATAATATATTTAAAGATGCCGCAATTGTGATACACGTATAAGAATATATCAAGATTATCATTTTTCACAATTTTAATATATTTATAAAATTAATACAAAGAAAAACTCTCGTCAACTTTCATAAAAAACAATTGGCGATTTGAATATTTTTGACACATTGTTACGGTTGCCTTCCAACTAGTATTATTTCTTTGAAATAAATTATTAATGCTTCAGCATTGAAGTAAGACAAATTGAAATTGGAATTCATGTCATATATATTTTTAAAACTAAGCCATTTTTATGCAAGGGAAGTGAAAGTAATTTTAATGAAATTGTTGCACATTTTTATTGAATTATTTTTATTTGTACATAAAGTTTTATAATAGATTCTTCATTATCCATTTGGATTACATAGAATTGCATATTAATTTATGTCCAAAATTAATTTAATTCAATTACGTGTTTATTTGTAAATTTTATTATATTCAGAACTTACTTATTAGTTAATCAATTTTAGTCAAAATTGAATAAACCACACAAATAGTGCATTTGAAAATGAAAGTGCAGAAAAATTAAATAAAAGAGTTTCTATTAATTGTAATTCAAAATTATAAGCTATAAAAATTACAAAAATAAGCTAAAATCAATATACGGAAAGGAATTCCTTCGCGAACATAACATTATGATAAATTAGATAAAAATTCAATTTTATTTAGAGTACTGCAATGACACTTCATGCTTTTACAATTTCCTTTGATGCCCAGTTTAGAAATAAAAATTATAGTATACTTTAGTACATTAATAAAAGTGTGTTTTCAGAAACCTTTTCAACTTTATCTTATTAAAAAATATACGTTTATTGCATAGAATTATAAGAGAGTTCACGCAATTGAAAACGAAGAAAAGATAATGGTCTCAAATATTGCATCTAAAAAAACAGGTTGCACCGGTAATACATAAAAAGGAATTAAAATAAAGATTTTTATGAAATACTTAATAATTTAGGATGCACATAGAGAAAATAAATCAGCTTTTGCGTATGGGGGGGCGATTCTCAGCTCGACTTTTTTTGTAAATTCCCAAAACATTCATTTTGTGTACACCATCATAAAGAGAAGAGAATTAAATATGCACATTATGACACTTTACCTTGGCTGACCTTGAATTCGTATGAAACTTTAATTTTTAATAAAAACTTTATTTGTTGCAATTGTGAGTTATCAAATTGTTATCGAACTTTTTTTAAATGAAATTTATTTATCAAAAATCTGATAGATCTATAGTTCTGACTTTAAATTCATGTACCTTTTGAGGTATTGTATTTATTTCCCCACGATAGACAAGTGGGTCAAATTTCTGTTCAGATAGACAGATATTATTCTGATAATGGCATATTTTCTGATTCAGGGAGATTTAAAAGTTGCAATTTAAAAAAAAGGAAAATCGATATTTTCGACGATAATAATGCTTCAACATTGCATTCTTTCCCTTCAATTACGAGAAGCTAACAAAGAATAAACACAATCTGACAGCAATCTTCCAATTAAAAATGTTTTAATTCAATAAACAAGCATCCTACGTCAATCCTTATATGTCTTCTGCATTAATCCTCAATTTATTGCCCTAATTATGCATAGTTATCAAATTGCAAATGTTGCATTTGAGGTCATCATCGCCTACTGAATTCTTAATGATTTACATTTCTTTCAGTGGCATGTAACGCTTGTTTGATCAGTCTGTTCACTTTGAGATATTCCGATCTATAATGAAAACCTCCCACGTTAAGGTCATCTCTGCTGAAACTGGCCAGTTAAAGTCTGAACAGGTCATCTGCTGACCGCTCGCTCAGTTTCAATTCATTTTTCGTGCATCCGATAGTGGTAAACGACCAAGAAATAATTCAGAGGAATAGTGGACTGAAATCAGTATTATTAACATGATTTGAGCCTTGATAAAGTATAGCATTTTTATCCCATTTGATTTGTCTAATGGTATGAATTGATAAATAATGCTAGATTATGCTCTTCTTCGACTATGTGGCACACACACAATTCAAAATCGTGACTTTTTCAGTCCAGCCATCAATAAAATATTACATTGTGAAACGAAAGAATACATTCAAAAGATGTTGCAACATTGAAGATATTGAAAAGAAAGTTGTATGTGTTATGCTTCCTTTAAAATATATTGCTCTTTGATGTCGTAAGTTAACCTCTATTTAAAATTAGACATACTTTTATATCGAGAAATATTAAGGTGTCTACAGGTGTGTTTTTTTAGGTTATACTAACTTTTAGTCGAAATAAGAAGTATAAGGTTAAATTTAAATAAAATATAATAGATGTATGACTATAATTTTTTAATATGGAATGATGTATCTTAATTTCACAAGAATATTCCACCGTCCAGACAAATAAATATTTATCTTTTTATAAAAATATAGTTTTTATTCGTTGTTGATGAAATTTGGATGCGTCGAAAGGTGTTAATTAAATATAAAAAAGTTTTTGTTGTCTTAAGAATATATTTCGAAAATACTCTCATAAAAAATAATGTTATCAACATTAAGAAGCCCGAAAATATCCTTCTAATGATAATATTTCATTTCTGACAATTTTTCTTCTGATTTTTCAAAAAAATTAATTTGATTTGATAAATATTCTGTAATAATGTTTTAGTGTTATAACTAATTTCATAGTTCCTTCAATTCCTTCAATCACATGCTTTTGTCAAAGCTAAAATTAGGATGAAATAAATAATTTGTTTTAGCCCTTATCTCGAAGTAAGACTTTCACTTACTCTTTTATTTCGTAATACATTCACTTTTTTTAAATTTTCACTCGCAATAATTTATAGCAAACTAATTCCATTCAATTCTTATTTTTAACCTTAGCACACATCAAGATGAAATTTTTAATAAATACATTTAATACATACGATAAATTTTTTTATATTCATTCGCATATTTCCAGCTATAGGTTTTTATCTAGCCTTTACTAGAAAAATTTAGTAAACATTTTACAGTATTAAAGAATTTAAACGGGGCATATCAAAATTTCAATACATTCTTATTAATTAAATCTTGTTAAATGTTACCATTGCCTTGTTGAGGCAATCGGATCGCTATCATGACAATTAAACACGAACTGTGGATAGCATTCCCTTAGGGATATTAGCGGAAGTACATCTGATCATCAGAATAGAGGTAACTCGACCCTAATCTATTACTATACTTCCCAGAAGCAAAAACTTATTTAACTCTTTGATGCTTTCTCATTCTCTGACTCTTGGTGTCCTTCGAGGTAATTAGAATATATGAATCAAGTATACAATCATAATTAAGATAGAGAAAACAAATAGCACTTTATAAAGATGCAACATGTAAAAACAGCTGTACTGCAATGACGCGGATATAAATGAACATTAAAATAATTTAAAAATAGTGAATTAATACAAAATCAAATCTTCGATGAATAAAAATAATCTAAAATAATATTATTTCGTAACAGGAAATAACAGAAATAACACATGATATACTTTACAATAATATTTAAATAAATATCGGAAAATAAATTTCCCCAAAACATTTCATTCTGAAAGGACAAACCGGAGTGAAATCCGAGATAAATGTCATGTCCTTACAATCATTTCGCATTTCGGGATAGCCTGGTTGGTTGGGTGTTGGATTCGCGTCCCTTGGGATGCGAGTTCGAACACCGCCGACCGAAGACTGTGTGTGTGTGCGTGTGTGCTGCTTGGCGAACGTATAAATCTATCGTGGTCACAAAGTCCTCCATGCCGAGTGCAATACCACTGGGGGGTACTGGATCAGGGGTAATCGTTCTCTGATTCAGGTCCAGATTACTATCTGGGGATGAATGAATGAAATGCATGAATGAAGTCTGCCCCGTGAAAAAGGCTGTGATGTTTGTTCCTAGATGGCGCAACTGAAAAACAAGAGACGCACCCTTGGGTTAAAATCACTGATTGCTAAAGTCAGTGGGTATGTCTATGACAAGTGCCATTAGAAACAAAAATTTAAAATAAAATAAATGCCTTGTTTGAATTACGAATTTAGAAATTTTAGATAATTAATCTTCATTGTCTTATCAAATCCAAAAAAGTCTATATTACGAATACTACATAAAATTATAAACAGCTGGTCAGTTAGCATATGAAAGAATAAACTTTCAATCCTTAGGACACCTTGCGGTATATTAAAATAAAATTTATTACAGAATTCAAAATTGAATGTTTTTTTATGTAAGTTTTTAAAGAAATACTTGCATATGGAAAAATTGGCTTTAAAAAATGAAAAACCTCCCCCTTGCTAAAATGTTTGATTAATTCATTCTTTTTTGCTTACATTTATGAAAGGAAAACTAAACATCTATTATACATAGTTCTTAGAAAAAAATCCTTATTCATAAGAAATAAAAATGTATAAAATTAATTTAAATCGGTAAAGAAGCATTTTCCTTAATTTTAAATAAATCTGATAACTTACAGATTTTCTTCAACTTTTCATGCCGACAGAATTTATATTTAAAAATTTCTAAATAATTTAATACTTTTATTTCATTTTCGTCAAATTTTGCTTTTTATTATCGTTATCTTCATGTAAAATAAGAGCAAATTTAATGTAATTGATCTAATCTTTTATTCCATTACCTTTGATAAAAGTGTCATTCTATTTGAACTTAATTAGGATTCTGTCTGTCATTTTTATTACAAGCAAATTATTCACTTCTGCACCTTCAGTGTCACAAATAACAAGCTCAGAGATGCCTTCGGAATACATAATGCGTCAAATGAAAATAATAGTCTGCCTCGAAGGAAATGATATCAAATCAAATGTCTTTTGCTTACTCTGTTGGTTTTCCTTGATGACCATTTATTATATTGTTTACCGTTATGATTTACGACATTCGTTGTTTCAAGTAACAACTGCCCTTTGGGCTTGAAACTATTCCTTTGATAATTATATACGGATATCTACCTGATTTCAGAGTTTGACAGTTTTCTTACCAGCGGTGAAAAACACTGGGAAGAATAATTAGAATTCTAGGATGGAATGTTCTGGATTTATTAACGGAAATAACAATTTGTTTATAATTTAATTCAAAATAAAACTAAGTACAAGAATTCTGAGATAACGGAAATTTCGATTTTTGAAAGCTGCATACCAAAGATAAATAACAAATAATAAAATATATTATCTTGATTAATTATTCATTAGTCTAGTAATAACAAGCAATTATTTTGTTATAGTTCTCTTTTAATTTTATATTTCCTTCAATTATATTTTCTTTATTTTTTATAAACTGATATTATATTTTCATTGCCTGTCAGGATTGGAAAATATTATACAGAGTGTCCACTTGAATCATGAACTAATAGGTAAATTCTAAATCGTTATAGATATGCACATAATTTCAATTGAAATGACTCGCAAATTACATTTTACACTCATGTCCATAAATTAAGGATAATGCAAATTCAGGAAAGGAAAGAGTCAGAAGCAAAACAAATGCGACTTATTTGTAAAGCCTATTTATTAAACAAAAGGTAAAGAGCATAAAAGTTGCTATATGTTTGATATCATTAATAAAAAGTGCGATTTTTTGCTCCCTGGAGCAAATTACAAAAAAAAAACCTATTTACAAAAACTAATATTACAAGGTTGGTATGATGGTATCTACATAGTATGTCTCCCAGACGATGCAATCCAGACCGTACAATGCCTAGACTTGCTATCAAATTATCGATCTGATCTTGGGGAATATTACATCACTCATCATGCAATGTTCTCTGAATTTCCGGTAGACATGTAGGAGGTGGTTGACGGGCTGCAACTCGTCCGCCAAGCATGTCCCACACATGCTTTATTGGATTCAAGTCCGGTGAGAATGCTGAGCAGTCCATACGGATGATCTCCTCCGATCGAAGGCATTCGTTTACGATGTTTGCACGGTGAGGACGGGTCATCTATAAACACGTATTCTGCGCTCATGGTACCCCGAAACAAACGTACATGTTGTTCCAGAATAACATCCCGATAGATTTGGTCTGTCATGGTTCCCATTTGAACATGCAAGTCAGTTCTGGAACCCAGAATAATTTCTCCCCAAACGTGCAATCCTGCACCATCGTAACGGTGTCATTCAATGATGTTCTCTTGGTGGTTACGGGTAATACCCTCCATATGAAAGTCCGGCGAGAATCAGACTCCAAGCTAAACCTGGACTCATTGGAAAACATCACAAAAGCCCACTGTAGCGTTGTCCACAATTCCAGACGGCCGATAATTCTACCACGTAAAAAATCATCCAAATACGTCATTTGTGTCATAACTATGTGGATATTGAATGAAAGGCTTATAAAGCACTTGCGAACAATTTTACTTCTTTGCCTGTATTCGTTAAACATCACTCTCTTACACTCCCGTCATTGTGACGTACTATTGGTGTCATCTGGTGATTTCCTGCAATTTGCATATGATTTTTGATGTGTGTAGTCATTTTAAGGGTGCCATATGTGTTTTAGAGTTCGATTACTGCGTGACTCTGAATTATCCTTAATTTATAGACATGAGTGTATATTGTTTCTATCAATAAATGCTTAGTTGAAACAAATCAAAAGAGTAAATTTTTATAGAGACGTCGTATTTATTAGTCGGGTTGGTCTATTAGTGATATTTATTAAATAATCTAAGAACATTAAAATTTTGTATAAAAATGTTACTATCAAATATTTTCTGAGACCAAATATTTCCCGAGATAAAAATTGACCGAATTATCAAACTATGAATTTATAGTTTTAGGTCAATCGCTGACCGCCTCGAAGAAACGAAATGCGTTGATAGGATAGTCTTCATGCAGACAGCCACTTAAATGGTCTAAAATAGTCTATTATAGTAATATTCAAAATTTCATAAATTGCTTTGTCTATTTGTTTACCTCTGCCTACCTTTCTTTGACTTCATATATCGCTTTGTCTACCTAATGATATCTTAAAAATGCTTTCAGTTAGAAAAATGAAACTTGACATATGGACCTTACACTAAATTAAAACATTTCTATCATATTTCAGTCAAAGGTAATAACTCAAAAATGCAATTATATAAATAAAATTTCTTATTATATAATATTTGTGATTGTAGTTCTATGTTTAAAATTTTGACTTCAATCGTTCGAGCAAAGGCATCGAAAATACCTATTCAATTTTTGGATCTTGGTGTATTAACCACATGCCAAAAATTAATCGCCAAAGATAGCGCGATAGATTCAGTAAAAATGCCAAATTCATTCAAAATATCAATATTTCATAACTTGTTCGCCAATACCATGCAAGGCATTGCCGGCCTTGCCCAAGGTGCACAATTTTTTGCTGGAGGGAGGTAATATTTTTTATTGAAGAAGAATAAACAAGACATTTTCAATCAGAGTTTCAGTTTCATTCTTCAGAGTTAATATATTAATTCTTATTAATCTTTTATTAATTCTTTGAACAATAATATTTTACTTTGAAATAAAATGTGAAATCATCTGCAATGTTTAATCAACAGGGATCAAAACTGAGATTAATTTTTAATTCCAGATAATGTACCGCAATTCAAATTAGCCCTGGTTCAAATGAAACGTCTGGTTACTTCAATATAATTCATTTGGTATTGGATTTTTAATTTTATCCTGTAACATTTAGTTTCATTGTATATTTTATTCCATTGATCTAATTATAGATAAGTCAATTTATTTTGATTCATTAAAAAATACACATCAAAAATTATGACGAGACAAAATGTTCCTTAGCTTTTATGTTTCACTTTACGCAATAACAATATTACATTCATTCCATTCATCTAATTATAGATAGTAAATTCAATTTATTTTGAAACATACATTTTTTTAATCATTAAAAATTATGTAGAGGAAAACCGTCGCTCAGTCTATAAGCAACAACAACAGCTTTTTTTTAAAATAAGAATTTATATCTTGAACTTACATTTTCAAAATTAATTTTTCGCATTCTGTTTTAAATAATATAATCTAATATAGAACGCGAATTTTTTTCTTTTCAAAGACTAAAAGCGAATGGGAAATTATTTGCAAATCTGATACACCTGAAATGTTTTTCTTAAATAATAATGACATTTGAGAAACCAGACGTTCAATTTTATTTAATTATTTTAGAATACTTCATTTCTAATTACAAGGTTTCAGCAATTTAATCAATATATCATTACTTAAAATGTATATTCATCTTCATTCAGAAAAATAAATCTGCAAATACAAAAACTAGGAAAAACTTCCGTATACCTTGTAAAAAAGCTTTACATTCGATATTTTTTTTACATTGCAATTATTTGAATTTCCATCCATTAGGAACACGTTTATCTTATCTGGAAACTGCTTGGAAAGATATGACGCTTTTAATGACCATATATTATTGAACTAGGTGAGATTTCTCTACATTTTTAGAACGTAATGAATGGTGTCGAACCTTCAGTTTCGGCTTCCATTGCACCAAATGATAGCTAGAGGGCAGAAGACGCGAGTAGTTTATGTCTACGAGGAAGTTTAAAAGTTCAGTGCTTCTATACATATCAAATGTCGGAAAAGGACTTGTTTATTGTGATGGTTTAAGTGATGTTTAGACGAAGTTCATCTAATATGAAAATGTTATTTATTTAGAAGTTTATGGAAATGTTATACAGAAGGAAAAATTATTGGCTTCCTTTCTAGGATTTAAAACGTCTGAGAAGAGGAAGCATTATTAAAATGAGTAAAAATAATTGTAAATGAATATTGAAAATGAAGAAGAATCGCAAATTAGATAATATAATTATAAAATAAACAAATGATTTCAAATAATTTGAATTGTTCCATTTATCACTGTTGAAGAATAATGTGATTTCCAAACGCAAACGATTTAATTTCTCATTTAATAAATCCATTTTGCATTCCACTTAACGCTTTTAGATTTATTATTTTGAGAAGCATTTTGCAATATGAGTAGTAAGAAACGATGACGAACAAAACAAACAAGACTTCTTCTATTTTTACTATCAACTCAATTGTATCTAATATTAGCAGAAAATATCATTAATGATTCTAAAATTTGTTATAAATTTCCATAGAAGAATTTATATAATCCATTTTGTTCTTCTGTTTATTAAACTTATTCTAATTGGCTGTTTCCACTTATGCAGCTATTTAATAAGCACGAAAAGGAAAGAAATCGATACAGCTTTTTTTTTGAGAAAATTTATATTATTTAACCCTTAATATTAACAGTATGAATAGCCTTTCGATTCTCCGTAAATTTTGAGTGTACTTCTGATTTCAATAACACATAAATGTTTCTAATGTTAATTTTAAGAAATTTTTTTCCTTCATTTTTTTTGCATGAAAAGATTAATTTACATAAGCAGATTATACCTTTAAAATTTTTCAACTATAGTGATTCAGAAAAACCACATATGGATCAAGGATTTAAAATTTCTATTTTTCAAAAAGTGGATAGAAAAGGTTTTATAAGACCACAATTCAATGTGCTTTAAATTCATGTGTGTATATGTGCTATTTTCAAATTATTGTTCGTGTCCTATTTTCAAATTATTTCCATCTTTTCTGCAAGTATGTTGGATAGAACTCCTTAAAAACTTTAACAGCAAAGGGTTCACTTAATAATTCTAATGATACCTCGATTCAGATTTTTTTTTTTTTTTGCATAAGGTCCTTTTTTATTTTTATATATGCTATTTATTTCCTTGTGTTTAATATGTCAGCAACTTAATTTCATAAAGCAAAACCCTTAAAAATTTGTATCTTTCGAATATCTGAGATATTTTCAAATTTTTTGATGTATTTACCAATAATAAAGATGTGTGCGTATGCACGCTCGCGCCTGCATACGTGCGCTTGCGTGAGTGTAGTGTGTGCTTGCCTACAGCTACCAAATCTGGAACACATACTTTCAAGAACTTAGAAAAGTGCACCTTGTTGTTATTTTGAAATTTTAATTAGTTAAATATGAAATTGAATTTTGGAATTTTTACCTCAATAAATTTTGAAAGTAAAATTGCACAAAAATAAATATTATATATTTTTTATTTTGGAATTTTATGTATATTTTTTAATATACAAATATAAATAAATATATACCCTTTCAAAATATTAAAACAAAAATTGTTTTTTTAATGATATAGACTTAAAAGTCTGTGCAAACTTTCTCTGAGTTTTGAGTTTTTAAAAATGTTTTCTTGCCTAATTTCAAACATTGTATTACCACACTATTTTTATTGTTTGTTCAAATATTTAATTGCGTGACTTTTTACAATTCTTGAAAATTAGTTTTATATTTGTACAGCTTTCAAGTTTAAAAGTAAAAAATGAAGTAAAATGCACAGGAAAATTCCCTTTTTTTTTCAAAAAGCACTTATGATGTTACGAGAGTGATCTCCATAAGAAAAGTTAATGTAACCAAAAATATAAAAGAATAAAAGGAACATAGATATGAAGATATCTAAATAGTTTATCTGAAATCAGTTATAACCAGTATTCCCGGTGAAACAGCTGTTTGCCTGAAGAAATTAGTTTTAAATAAATTTAAAAACATTTCAAAAAAAAATTGTACGAACAGCAGATTTTTATTGATCACACAAAATTTCTACTAAATATTGGCTTCAATTTTTTTTTCTCTCTTTTTGCGTATGGTCCATATCTTTTTGAAATTTGAAATTATCTCATAGCATTTTTTTTTAATTTTAAACACGACAGTAAATTTTAAAAAAGCATTATAACATATTTTATTATTTTTACTCTAAAATCCACTTAAATTAAGCCTTTTGCAGTAACGGATGACAATTGACTCTGTACATTATGAAAAAAATTTTATTTAAAAATAAAATTTAAATATAAAATTTATGCATTTCATGAACGAAATTAAAAGTGGAGTTTTTAGATTATTTCCCAAAGATTGCTGAAAGCAGTTACTTTTTAAATGTTAAGTTAATCTTAACTACTAAAAGAAAATAAACCCAAAAATTATAACTTTTAACATTTCAGGTTTTTAAACATAATTTTTATAATTACTATATCTTTACAAATATTAATTACTTTAATTGTTTTCATATAAAAAATTTATTGCTGATATTATTCTGAAATTCCTTTTTTGCATATATTTACATAAATTCCATTACTTTCACAGAAATAGACCTGAAATTTCCAGACTGATGTTTTTACCGGAACGAAAATGGATCGTATCTGAATCAATAATCTTATAAATAATTGATACAATTTTATAGCACTTTTCGAATTAAATATAGATGTAGCTTATGCGTGTAAACAATAAACCTAGTTTTATTTAAAGTAATAAAGATTCTCTGGCTATTTTAATTTCTGAAAATTTGTGTCATTAATTCTATTCTAATCATCTTTTGAAAAATAAATTAACAGGATTGTTTTTCCATAGACTTTTTCATAAACTTTGACAGAGTAATCTATGTGAAATTATCTTCTTTATATAATAAAAAAAAACTGAATATTCCTTTTTTTTTTTTGGAACGTTTTGCTTTGTTCGATTGGATCTTAAATCTGCCATATTTACAATTTTGATATCAAGATCAAACTAATTTTGTTTATCCGGCCAGATGCATATTTATTTTCAAGCCACGAATATACAAACAAATTGGGAACCAGAAAATAAAAATTTGATTCAAAACTTGGAACAGTTGACAGTTTTCATGATTAAACATATGCTAAATTTATCGTTGTGTTTTTTAATAATCATGTCCAAAAAAATTACTTTTTGTCCCAGCTATGAATTTTTCTTTATTCGAATTTAGTTCGTTCATTTTCGGTGTATAATTTTAATCGCGAAATATTTGAATGGTACATATCAGCATTTAGTATAGAAATCTGCTGATAAAATTGTCTGCCCTAATCCCCAAACCAATATAAATTCGCCATAATTTTAAAGAGTATTTAGCATTGTAATTCTCAAAGCATCTATTGCTTTTATTCCTCTTTCAATACTCTAAATGCCAAACTTCATAAAATAATTCCCCCTTATCTTTTTTTTAAAAATATTAGTTGTTTTTTTTTATCCAATCTTAATTTTTCTTTTGTATGTTCTAAAACCTATAACAGTGGCTTTTTTTTTATTTTGGAAATTAAATGAACTGGCTATTATTATATAAGACGGGTGTTTCAAGTATCATTTAAGACGTGAGCACAAGTTTGATATGCACTTTACGGCGCAACCTAATCAAAACCAGTGGGAACGGTCTTCTCGATACTTTCTAGCCTTCTCTTTAATAAAAATGTTATACCAGCGAACGCCTTGCATTGCACTGGCAATAATAATAATAATAATACAATAGTTACAAAATATTAACTTTTGGCTTAAATTTATAATTTTTTTGAATATATCGTGTCGATCTTGGCGAGTTATTTGCCAATTAATCCTAGCACGGGGTTAATAACACCCGAAAATCGAATATGTGAATTATATGCGTTATTCCCAACAGATTGAAACCAAAATTTGACCCAAAACAACTACATTTATAGTTACAAAATCCCATACCAAATGTAACACATTTAACTCAGTGCGTTTATGAGCTATCGTGTTTATATGTTTCTGGAAGCACAGATCAACTCCTCATTGTATTTGATTCAAAATTTGTCGGGTGTCTATGCTATAGATGTTAAATCTGTGTAATGAATCTTATCTACCTAGCTCTCTTTGTTTTGTGGTTATCTTGTTAAATTACATTCGAGCAGAACGACAGACTTCCTCTAAAAAAATTTTGCTCAAAATTTGATAGAATTCTATTCTTTCTAACTCTCTATTGAAAAGATCGCATACCAAATTTCAACCTTTTAGGTCAAAGAATTTTTGAGTTCTTGTTGAGTTAACAAATAGACGGACTTTTTCCAAAAATGTATTTTTCGAACTCAGTGAGATATAAACCATAGAGATTCGTTAAAATCTCGAATTCGTATTTTTTGACCATTACTGTCTTTTCTCTATATTACGCATACAAGAAAGTAAGAAATAATGGCAAGCATGAAACTACGGCTAAGTAATAAAACAATAATGGCAAGCATGAAACTACAGCTAAGTAATAAAACATACTGTACATTATGGAATTCTTATTATAAGATAAGAAAATACCTATGGATATCATTCTTGCCCACAATCTGAAATCCTTTCACAGAATCTAACTATAGACATTCCACGAGTGACCATTGATCGGCAATCGATACGACACATATTTCCCCGTAACCAATTCACTCTAATTTTCCATAAAGAATTTTAATCGCGAAATGGCCCAAACCACAATCGCTAAGGAAAGAAAGAGAATTACTCCTGACAGAAATTTCCTGGTTTCTTTCCGATGTCCATAATATCCCAATGTTTACTCTCCCACAGACCACAGTTTCCAGCGAGGACAATGTCGTTTAACCCGAGGGCACGAGTTGCAGATCGGGAAAAGGAGTTTTTACTTTTCCTCGCTATTGTGTCTTCGCCTATCGCTGGGTCATAATGTTCGACCTTTACGTCTAGCGTGACGAGAGCGACACAATCGAACTATCGGATCCTACAGGCTTCTTCTACTTTTGATAGGTTGTTATAACATCAATCTCGCTGGTAATGCTAGTCTATTTTTAACACATCCATCTTACTTTCACTGTCATCTCTGGCGAAGGCAAACTACTTCTGCTGATGGAAGTGCCCTAAATAGAGTTGAAACGCTGCTAGTAACCTTTATTGTAGTGTTTGAAATTTCAAGCGATTTTAAAATTTAGTTATTTTAAAATAGGTCATGTGTGCAGTATAGTTCAACTCAATTCACTTCCAAAAATCAGTATTCAACATTCGATACTTTTTATTAATTTTTATTATAAACTAGCTGGTACTCAGCGTCTTGCTGCCACAGAATAAAGAATTTTGGAAATATCGTTTGAAATTTCAAATAGCTATCTTCATTAGGAATGACAGAAAGAATATTTATTTTCTTGTCGACAATGAATACATTTAATGAAATTGAATCATAAATAAAGGAAAAGTATAATAAATATTTTTTTTTACTTTATTATTCATGTATAGGGTAGATAATATATTTTTTTGTTGTTGTTTTTCCTGTCTTCAGCAAAAACAAATTCCGTGGCTGCCTGACTCATGACCATCCAACAACCGGTCATGTGAAAAATTTTGATTTTCTAGGTTCAAAGCAATAAATTGGTGAAGTTTTATCGCCATCGGATGAACGGTACAGCAGCGCATAAAATACGAACAAACTAAAATTCATTTTTATATATTGTATGCCTTTTCTAATGATATACATGTCATGATATCTCTTACTCTAATTTAAATTCTAATTAATTTTCTACTTTTTATCTTAATTTAGACAATATTAACTTCATTCTTAAATGTTCTTTTATTTCCTGATCCAATTCCCACTTTTTATTTAATTATTTTTAATAAGCACTCTAGAAAACTAATAACTCCTTTTCTCACGTTCCGAGGAAAAAGAAAAATCCCTAATGCTTTCAACATTCTTTTAAAGTTACTTAAAATAAAGAAATCCCTATCAGAATCTTGTAGTAAAATCATTGAAGGAAAAAATTTCTGCCACTTCGCTCTTACATTACGATGTAAAATGTTGTCAATTTATCATCACTTTTTCTCTCTTCGTAATATGCCTCCTGTGGTAAAATAAACCAAAGTTAAAATTTCAAAATCTTCTTTTCGGCCACTCATCTTCTGAAAATTATGTTTACAATATTCTTTATGTTTTATTTTATGTAAAGTACCGAGTTGTATTTATTGAAACTGTGGATTCTTGAAACAAATCGTATCAAATTTAAAATATCTTATGGTGATTATAAATGTCTTGCAGTCATAGCAGGATTATCCAATAGGCGACATCTTAGTATCCCCATAATTGTTGCTGATCCAATAGAGGAATTTTTTTCTTATGTATTTTCAAAACAAAATTCATTTACTTTAAGTGGCAAGAACTGAAATATATTCAAATTAAAAATAAGTATCGCTTAAATTTCAGAGCATTATTCTTAAAGTTTTTTGTGTGTGTGTGTGTCTTCAAATTCCTTTGTAAATAAAACCCCAGCAAATTATATATTAAAGTATTTGGATGAATTAAAGAAGGTTTATAATATTTATATAATTTCATTTAAAATTGCTTCAAATTAAATTCTATTGTTATCAAAAGATATTGAAATCAAATCTTTTGGAGATCAACCATTAATAATATTTTTCACTTTTTTTTTGCCGTGTGACTATTTTAAGCCAAATTTTTGCGCAATAGCTTCTGAGGGTAAGGACCCCTGAGCCCCCGAGGACAGAAGTCTGATTTCTAGCTCATATGAAGATAGCACACACACACACGTTTGCACAACCCCTTTTTACACGGGGCCTCATTCACGCACCTCACAGAGAGAACATAAAGAAGAGAACAACCATGCCCGAACCAGGACTCTAACCCGGAACACCTGGATCACAGGGAAGACGCGCTACCCCTAGGCCAGGACGCCGGCATTTTTCACGGTATTTTCTACTTTAAAAATGCGTACATGAATTATGTTTATAGAAATAGAAAACTGCTGATCTGAATTCTTTCTACTCATAGAAAGTAGAATCTAAAATTTGTCGGTTTTTAGGAAGGTAAAAAATAACTTCGAAATTAACATTGCCAAAGAACTTTGAGTTTTAATTTTTCCCCTTTCATAACTCTAAATAAAATTTTATTGCTGTTTTTTTCCCCGTTTCTAGATTCTAAACAGTAATCAAAGAAAATTGGCAGTAATGGATAAACTATAAAAGAAAGATATTTCACTTGTTTTATTTGTAATCCAACTAGTTCTAACTTACTGAATTGATGCAAAAATAAAATAATAAATAAAATCACTGAGTTCAGAAATCTCGTAACAATTTTTTTAATGAATACTTCGTTATTAATCTTCTGTAATGAATAAATTTCAAATGGTTGAGTGTTGTGATGAATCATTTGATAATGAATTTCGAGATTTTGAAAAGTTATACAGATTTTTCGGTAAATACTTAGTTGGTTCCAAAACAATTTTTCCTAAAATGTTTTTAAATAGTTAAAAATGCATTTTAAAGATGTACAAAAGTCATTTTAGTAGATTCATCTTAAGATTTAGCATATATCCATTTATTAAGTATTTTACAACATATTTTTAAATCTATAAAAAGATGCAAAATATTAATTGCATTTAAATTATCAATCTATACGCTCGCATAAAATTTATTCAATAAAAAAATGAAAATAACCCTCTAACAATATCATAAATAAAAGGAAATTGTTAGATGGTGTTCATGCCACACCAACATAAGAATATTTTATGCACATCAAGTACAAGCCTAGATATATTTGTAATTTTGAATAAAATTGTATCTTGAGATCGTAGGCTTCCGATAATTAAATTCATACCCCCCCCTAATAAGAAATTACGAATTTCAACGAAAAATTTAATGTATCAAATTATAAAATTATAGAAAATTATAAAATTATTTTAAATAACTAATTAATTAAAAGTATCAATATATCAAATTATTCAATTATATTAAAATAATTTATTATTTCAATATAAATTTATTATTTTAATATTTTTTCAATGTAATTTAATATAAACGCAAAGTGTTATCCTTTTCAATTTTGATAGATTTCAAAACCTCGTAATCTTTTTCAAAGTAACTGCAGCTAATATTTTCCTGAGTTCAAAATAATACAATTTTTCGAGATAAGCAAATTATCTTAGTTTCTCACTTGCAAACTAAACGAGATGTTATCATATAATTACTGATGAAAAATCGGTTTAGTATTTCAATAATAACTTCTTTTCAATATTATATGAAAGTTTTTTTTACATATTGTATTTATACTATATGAATCATAACTCGTAATTAGAAGAGATCCGTTCTCAGAATAATTTTATTAAATTGAATTTCTTGAGTTAAAATTGATGAACAATGTTTCATTTTTTAAAACTATAATTTTAAGATTTAAATTTTCCAATTATCCTAGAATAAAGAGCTCATATGATTTTCTTAACGTTCGGGAATAATTACTTTTAAAAAGATTAGTTCCTTTATTATTTTTACTTATTCTTATTCTTTAAACATGGTAAATCTAGTTTCACGACGTTCATATTAATAATTAAATATAAAAGCTATTATTTTAAAATAACTTCTAAAATATTAATATTGAAAGCATTACTTCCATAATATTGAAGGGATACATATATTACAATTGAAAAAATTCGGATTAAATAACATCAAAAATGATAAGACTCAATTCAAGCAACACCGAACTAAAAATCTTTTGATTTAACCATTCACGAACAAAACTCTTTGTTTAGGGATCAGATGTCTTTTTTTACAATTAATTCTTTGTGCATCAGAATTTTTTAAAATGTAACAATAAAATTATTTAGTAATTAAATATTAATATTTTTTCAATTTAATAAATTTTTATTCAAAATATATTATCAGTTTTGAAGTTATTACTTCAAAATAACCACAGTCTATTTTGAAGTATATTATCTTCACAGAATCAACACAATGAAAAGTTTTTTTTTAAATCTAGATTAAATAAAACCAAAATGGCAAGTTTTATCTCATGCAGCATATAATTTTCTCGAAAATTCTCATTGAATATACCTTATTCATACATCACCGATCCAAAAAAAAATCTGTTTCAAATTTAACTATTCATTCAAAGACACCCTCCATTGTTTAAGGATCAAATGTCTTTTTAATTTAATCCTCCGAATCTAAATTCTCCAGCAAACTATTGTGATGCTTGAAGATATCTTTAATGCAAAGAAATCGGCCATAAAAAACAATTTCAGGGAGAAATTTTTGTATCGAGTTAACTTATTTCACCTTTCTCATTAAAATTTATCCATTTTCTTTCAAAACAGAATCGTTGTGGTTATAAGGATCATGATCTAGTCTTTCAAAAGTTCGAAAGGACAATGGTGAAAAGAGATTAGAAAGGATCGCCCCGTTCTACTTTTAAGTAAAAAAGTGATTTTAGCACTTCTAATAAATTTCGACTTTAACTTCCTTATTAATTGACATTTAACGTCTTTATATCTTATTACTTCCGATATCATTATTATCGTTTTTATTACAGGATGTTTTTATTTGATAGTTTTTTAGTTTAGATTCAAGACATGCTATGATTTATAACCGAGTGTTTAATTCCAGATGAATATGTAGTTCAAAATTTGTTTTGAATGTATTCAACTTTTATTATGCAACGCATTATCCATTTAAAATAACTTAAAATATCTTAATGATTTAAAGCTTGCCTTAAATTTGTTGATCAGGAGAATTTAATTTTGCTTTTATTGCGAACATTGTTTTCGTCCTGTATGTGTAACCCATATTTATGTTTAAATGCAGAGTATTTAAATTCTCGTATTGGCAAAACACATACATTTTTTTAAATTTAATTACATAAAGATTCTTTTCAATAGGTAAAATGAATATTTTATAATTTAGATAAACAGAAAGAGAAATTAATTAAATTTATATTCAAATTTCCAATTTTGTTTGGAATAATTTAATTATAAACTTAAAAATAATTCTTTTAACAGTTATTAAGTTTGTTAATTGAACGTTTAAAAATTATTTTTCAAGTAATTGATATTATTAGAAAGATTTAATTGTGTAGCATTTCACTTTAAGAAAAGAAAAGTTTGAATCGATAATAAAATTGAATCATGCTTAAAATGTTTGAAAATAAATATAAGTTGCCTTCTCACTCTATTTCAAAAGAAAGGTTATTATATATATATATATAGGATCAGAAATTATATAGCAACATCTTTATAACTTTATAATGTTTTTTTAAGTAATGTAGAGCAAAATGTTTTCTTCGTCGTTGTATTCAATGACTGAGGGAAAAAATATTTCATATACTTGATTAGAAAATACTTTTATTTTTATTCATAAATCTAAAACAATGCAAAGTATATGTTATAAAGTCCTCTCTTCAAAACCGCAATGACAACCGCACTCTAAAGGGGTTAATATACAAAAAAGGAGTCCTCTAAATTGATGACTTAAAGAAATGCATGCTGGGACATGCTTTGAGAGTTGTCATGAAACCTCCTTGTTCCCCAAATCTATGTGACGAGCATCTCTAATGAAAGAAGGACGCACCCCCAAATATTCATTCAATCACCCTCAAAAAAAAAAGTTCACAATGATATTTAAGCAGCTCAGGTGCCCGCCATAGTTTTCTTGAAAGGGCATTTGGGACCTTTCAAAAATAACAATTACTGCGATACAAATAAAATTTTCTCCAAGGTACTTAATTCCATTCATCAATTTTATGTACCAAGCCAGTGGAATTGTTCTTTCGACTTTCCAGTATAAAACAATATAGGGTGTTTTGTTTCTAGCTTCTTTATATAAAAATAAGAGCAGTGCTTACATTTTGGACATTTTTTTTCATTGACACACAGGTTCAAAAAAAATTGACAAAAATATCCCTTTTTAGTGAAATTTTGCATGCCAAGACCACATGCCAAATTCTTATCTAGCTTACTGGCTTGGGCTATTGCATTCATTTGTGAAAGAGTAGTCAAATTGATCGTCAGTTAAAGATTATGCCTATTTGCTCTGAAATAGGATACCAATCGCCAATTCTCCCAGAGGTGGGGAGGGGAGGGTACATTCAGATATGAATGGGAGAATCTCCCTGTTTAGTAAGGTCTAGATTCCTTAATTAGAGATAATGTTATGGGGTCGAGTTACTTACACTTTAATGTTGGCGTCTTCCTTCTTATAAATGAGACTGACAGAAGCCGGTAACTGCCGTAAAGATATAATCTTAGCGGTGCTGCAGTAATAATGGTCACTCAACTACGCCACCTACTTAGGAAAGACAGGGATAACTCCGTGATTACCGATCTGATGTAAAATTAGTTGTAAAATCATCTATGTAGCTCGTAAAATTTTTGAGTCATCCTTTTCGTATTCTTAGAGATAAGTAGGTTTTCAGTCCGCAGATTTCTTCTAAAATTTATATTAAACAGATATCTAATAATAATTCATATTAATCTACATTTTTATTAGGCCACATACATATTCCATCGATCTATTTCGTTCTATTTTAAGTTTTCATATTGAAAGATAAGCATAATTCCACCTACCCCCCCCCCTCAAATAAATGGTTTAATCAGATTTAAATCATTTTAAAAAGAAAGATTCATCAAAATCTCGGGATTGAATTTTTCTAATGATTACAATTATTTTTTTATACTTCATGTACAATAAAGCAATAATATCCTAATTTTAATCTGTCTAATATAAAGACATTAATACCCCAATTTAAGAAGAAAATTTTAATTTTAAATGACCCGATACAATCCATTTTAGAATACTGTTTCCAGTTTCGAGGCTATGATAGTCACAACAAAGTATATACGTATATGGACATAGATTATTCATCTTCTAAACAGGATGCCACAATATATCAGAAATGGTTATCCAAGGTGAAGTCAGGTGGTCGACAAACATACTTAACCTGGAAGATTCATTCTACACTCTACATTCAAATCGGAGTGTTTAGGTAGCGATAAAATAGAGGAGATTGATGTAAAGGATTTGACCTCGGAATAGACCTCGGCTCTAGTTCTCATTAAGCTCAGAACAAGAGGATAAAAAAATAGGTTAAAACAAAAGAAGGATAGTAAATGTCTGAGTAGTAAAAAGGCGATTTTAGGGGCTTGGAAAAATTTTAATTCCCTTAATGTGTTATAAGAATTTAATCCTAAGCTCAGGATAAAAAAAAACTCAAGAAGCTAAGAGGTAATAAAATACAAATCCATCATTAAAATTCATTCCACGAAAATTGCTCTTCTTTCTAAAAGTTATAATTCAAGATTGCTGTTACCTCTAATTCTTCCTTAATGTTGCATTTGGGGACAATACACTTAATAGAATCAAAAGTCATATGCATCATCCAAGAATTTAATTAAATAGGGTTTGAAAGATGTAATTAAAAAAAGGTCTTATTCATGCAGGAAAGGAAAATTTCAAAGATGACAGTCATAATTGTTGGTCTTTGAACAATTAAGTAGAAAGATACAAATTATTTTTTCGAACGGAAATTAATTTTATTTTTTAAAATCAAGCATTAACATGAAAGATGCTTATCAATTTATTTAATTTTGGGAAATTATTATTTATGAATATAGAATGTCTTTTCTCTTCATAAAATTTTTAAAAAAATTATTTTTGCATTATTCAAATAGACCTTAAGGATGTTCTTTTATAAATAGTGGAATTTCAATAGAATGAGTAAGTGTGTTTAAAAAAGTTTTTGCACTCTCGATTACTCACTTACACTTCCCGAGAAAAAATGCCCGAATATTAAAAATAAAACGGAACTTTAAACAGCATCATTACACATAAAAAATTCTAGAAAAAAAATATTAATTATTTCATCTTCAGTATTTAGTATAATTTAGGCAAATACCAATTACCCTTTTTTTTTTGAAATTCTATGCTTATTGACTATAGTTAAAAATATTAGAAAAATAAAGAGCATTGACGGCAAATATAAAAAGTTAATTATTAATGATATAGAAATGAAGGTACTGTTCTTGTTTATAAAAGAAGACAAGAAAATTTGATTATATGCACTATGATGAATTTAAAAGGTGTAATTTAATGATTGAAACAAATATTAATAAATAGAACTGCATGAAAATATTACTTTCATAGATCCTCAATAAAATATTTATATTTTAGCGAAATTATGTCATACATTAAATAACAAAGTTTAATTAATAAACAAAAGTTAAGTTTTATAGTAAAATAAAACTGACAATTTAAACAAAAAAAATGACAACATATTAACAAAGAAATCATTTATGATATGTCATCAAATATGACTCCAGAATATCTAAAATGATGGATCTCTCTTACAAAATTTTAATTAAAATTAAAATGTCTCGAACTAAAAAAAATTCTAAAATACTTCGCTATTACATTTATCAGCTAAATTCCAAATTCTATACAATGATCTTCTTTAAACGAGTAATGCATTATCTATTCGGCTAAGTTTTGTACAGTAAAAATTGTGGTAGTTTTTAAACATTTTTTTTCTCTACAGAAAAGATTTTAATTGCTATTACAAATAATGTATAAGTAATTTCTAAATCAATAGACTTTCTACGTATATATCGTCTGTATATCTTTTATTATCTTCGGTTTTTAAATCTATTCTTAAAAAGTTTTATCTTTGGACACATGATAAATAGAAAAATTAGAAACTAACAGCAGAATAAATTGAAATGAAGATATTGAAAATTAAGAATAAAATTATATCATTTCTCAATAAAACTAACATGAAAATATTTTATATCTTATTTAAGGAATGTCGTTTCGCTGCCTAGTTTAGGCATCAAATGAAGCTCAATTTTCTTCATGTTATTTAATAACTTCGGTTGAAATGCGGAAATTCTGATGTTTCATATAGTAAAAAAAATTAAATATTCATAAGACTTCAGCATTTCAATAAGAACTGTTGTATGAGGAAGATTTAAGATGGGTAAAATCTGTTTTTAGAAAATGATAAATAATTCAGTATCATGTCATTTCGTTCATCCATGGTTTGAAGTTAGTAAAGTTTTTTATCCATTTTTTCATTATTTGTAATTGATTAGATGCTTGAGTGATTAGATTTATTTTGATAAAAATTCTTTATTTCAGACTCAATATTTAGTAAAGCCAATCAAATTTTTAGCAAAATTATATTATTAAATTATATTAATTTAATATGAATTGATTATATTAATGCTAAATATATTATTTTAATTATGTATTAAAATTCTATGAAACATTTGGCGTAGAAAAGTGAAGTTTGCACCACATTTCTTCTCGTGTTGATTATTTTCACATAGTTAAAAAGAAATTAGTTCAGAATTTTTCTCACAATATCTTAAAACAGTGTCAAAATTTGAGGCAAATCTACTGAGAGTCTGATTCGTCATAAAGAGTTACTAAAACATTTACTTTATACAATCAGCAACATATTTCAACGTATACAGGCTTTGTAGCGCCATATTACATGCCAATTTAATACACATGTCCACTAGCATAATTTTAAAAGGAGAATTAGACAGCATGCATATATTGGGAATTTTTTTTTTCTGAAAATCAAGAAAAGCTCATAAATATATAAAAAAAGTAGCCACATCTGAGTGCATTCCTCTCCCCTTGTCACAAGGTACAGTATTGTTTCTAGACCAAATTTGAAAGTATATTGCATCATTATCAATGTGGAGGATTATATTATGTGAAAGATTTCAAGATCAAATTTATTGATTTTATAGTTAAATAGACGCACTTAGAGAATAGCATGCTTTTCCGAAATATTAGATCCCCTGATATTAAACCATTAAAATAACGTGCACATATTTATATTTTTATATAGTTAATTGATGAAAGTGAAAAATGAATTGAATCGGTGAACTATAAATTTCCCAGCGTAAAAATTTTATAATGATTCATATATTGAAATAAAAGCGGAATTAACAATCCTATTTCTGAATTCATGTCTAAAAAAGTTCTTTTTATTTTAGTATTAGTAAAAGTACTCGATTTAGATGTTTGATGGAACGATAAAATTAGTTTGAACTTCGTCATAGCAATCAAAGCAGTTTTACAAAATGCGTATCAGGTTAAATTTTAAAAAAATTATTAAAATGAAAGAAAAATTGTACGGAAATAAAATCGTATTTAAAGTATGATTAAGAAATGGTTCTTCGAATTAAATAGAAATAATTTTTTTAATTAAAAAGCACCAAATACTTGTTTAATTATTCATTAGCTTAATTTTGATCAATTTCTAGACTTTCAAAGAAGAGGAAGATCACTGCCAACGTTTTAAAGAGCATATGTCAGACATTTTATTATTATCGGACATAGACTGTCGATTTATACTAAAGACGTACAAATAAACCTTCATCTTTATATAAAGGGTGTGCCAAAATTACTGCAAGATTGAATTTGTCACCATTCGTGCAATAAATTGGTGGAAACCCGATTATAAAAAACATTTGACAGATGATAGTTGAAGGTTAGTAAAAAAAAATGGATCGTTACATGAT
This sequence comes from Argiope aurantia, assembly GCA_026543865.1. NCBI lineage: Eukaryota > Metazoa > Arthropoda > Arachnida > Araneae > Araneidae > Argiope > Argiope aurantia. The sequence continues at coordinate 125,632 of JAPMOR010030685.1, read as the reverse complement.
AGAACAGCGTGATTTCATTGTTGAAAAATATTTTTAAAAAATGAAAGTCTGGCGGTTACAATTCGAACATTCCAGAATTGGCCCTCTAGATTGTGTGATTTAATACCACTGATTTCTTTTAATGAAGTTACTTGACATTTGAATGCCAACAAACCCACAAACACGCGTTCGTTGAAAGAGGAAATTCAACGCTGCATCAACAAAATTCAGCCACATTTATGCAAAATTTGAATCATGCAAAAAATGGTCATGGAGACGAAAGAGTGCGTATGTGCCAGCAAAGCCATGCAGGCCATTTGCCTATTTGTTATTCCATGCATAACTCGAGACTGAGTACTGATCGATTCAATATATAACGATTTTAAGAAAAAAACTATGGTTTACATTTAATTCAAATCTTGCGTCAACACGTTCTTTCATCATGTAACGTCTATTTTTACTAACCTAAACTTTCAGCCGTCAAATGGTTTTTTTATATGGTTGCCAACAATTGACTGCAAAAATGGTGGCAAATTCAAATCTTGCGTTAATTTTGGGCACCCTTTATAAATAGATTTCGCAATTGTTTCTTAAAAGAAATTGCAGTTTCATATCTCAGTGAGCTTATTCAAGATGCTGTTTATAATTGCACAACCAAATATAAATAGCGTGAATATTTCATAACCGAGTTTCATCAGTAAAACATCGTTCAAGAATAAATGTTAAAACTCGCAACTCTTTAAATTATACATTATTTTATTAGAAGAAAAACCCAACAGATTTGATCAAAAGAATATATATATATTTTTTTACTTAGGTAGAAAGTTTGTTAAAAAACACAGCTGAAAATAATTTCAATTTTATTTTCCAGATTAATTTATTAATCTCATAAAAAATATGTTAGCTTTTTTTTATTTTACAATTTCAACAGAGCTGTAATATCAAAGAATTTATTTTTATCTGCTACGTTTCAAATCTTACTTCTTTTTTGTGAGAAAAAAAACCCCGCAGAAACATCACCAAATTTGGTCGAAAGAATTATTGTTTCTACGCAGACAGAAGGTCGGTAAAACGCGGTGTTAGGGGAAAGATATACACGAAACGACCTTAGAGCAAGCAAGAACGCCCACATATCACATTGTTCGCAGTTTTTCATATTCACCACAAAGAAAGGTTATCGCTGAATTTTCCACTGTGGGATGGACGAGGACTTTAAAAGGGTTCAAATGAAAGGGTTTAACAAATGAAAAGTGGTAAAGTTCAAATAACTCGAGATCTTATGGTGGGAATTTATTAAAAAAGGTCGGATGAGTCAACATCAATAAGGCTGGTGGATTCACAGGAAAGGTGGTGGAAGTGTGATCTGTGCATAACGTATATTCACTGGAGCAAGTTTTATGGCTACTTTCATGTAAAATTAGATGAAATCTCAAATGATGAATTTCTTGAAGCTTCAGGTAGATAAAAAGATGTCAGATCATGTGTTGCTTTGAGCTACAGGCTTCAATTTTGCAATAATAAAATTTTTATTTTCGTTGCAAATTTATATTTTTCATTAGTAAAAAAAAAGTTTTTTGGAAATTTAGCAAACACAAAATTGGAACATTGTGATGCATGCATTGATGTCTCAATTTAAGCAGTATATTTTATGAATAAGATTTCTTAAGCGATAAATTATTTCAAAATCTTGCGAAATTTTGAAACCAAGTATTAGCTAACAGCCGAGAAAGTACTTTCGATATAATCTTATATTCAGATTCAGATTTAGATTTAATTTTTTATTTAGAAAGGAAGGCATTCTCTTATTTTAATAAAACTCTAGATAAATTATAACAATAAAAAAATTTCAGGGCTCATAATGCATTTTAAATTCTTTACAAATGAATATTAAGAATGGATTTCTTTTTTTCCCAACAACAATTATTTATTAGAATCATTTCCATTGATATAATAAAATCCTTTTGGAACGAGTACTTTTAGGAGCATTTAAGAAATGTTAAAAATTATAATAGTATTGAGTTTAACTTGTTATATAATTTCTAATAAATTATGCGTCCAAATATTTATAGTTATTTTGATAGAATTTCTATTAGATCTAACTATACGAGTTTTTCTTACGATATTGTAATTTATATAATTATTGGTAGCTCTTTTTATACTAATATGCAAATAAATAAATTTTATTTTATTTTTTGCATATTAGTAATAGAAATTTAATTTTATTATTTGCATATTAGTAGGAAAGAAAAATAAATTTTATTTTATTTCCTTATTGTCTACGTATATATAGTCTTTATATATTCAGAATATAAGTTAATTTCTATAATAATCTTCAAGAAAGAAAACTATTTGAAAGTAAAGCAAATGAATATTTACTAAGCAAGTAAAATTCAGTTAATATCCAAAAATATTTCCCTATCAAATCAAAAATACTGCATTTTCGTTTATCTAAAAAAATAACTAGTAATAACCATATTTTCCCAATCGTATACTTTGCCTACAATAAAAATAGGACCCCGGATATGCAGATGAGCATGCAGAAAATGAAACCCACAGAAGGAAAACGTTCATTTAAATGCGCATAATAAAATATTTAGAATATTTCTCCTTTTTTTTAACAAGACTTTTTTTAGTACAAGATTCTAAATGATTTCAATGATGGGGTGAGAGTTCGCTTTGAGTTTATTTTGTTTGTGCTCCATAAATGACACTCGAAGTCATAAATATCTTTGAATCCGACAAATAGATTTTCTGATTAAGGTTTAAATCGGATTTTTTACTCGCAGGATCTATATGCAAGTTTTTTAAAGAAATAACTGGCTGGCACTATTAGATCAAATTAGTTCAAGCGAATCGAACTCACTGAAATAAACAAGTTATATGAAGGAAAATCCTATTTTCTTATTGAAACTTTTATCAAATTTATAACGTACTTTTGACTTCGAGAAAAACGATCAGCATGCAAATATGTCTTATTTATTTTACATTTTTGTTGATAATTTTAAATTATTTTAAATGCGCATTGTCAATTTAACCTTTTTTTTTCCTGTTCAAAATTTTGTTTGTTTTAATTATAAAAATGCTCTATTATTCGTTATAAAATGTTCGTTGCTAATTAGTTTCTATTTTACAAGCATACAAATGGAAAAGAAAATTTTAAATTTCTTAAATTTTTTATTGAAACAAAATGAATTTGTAAAACTTGATCTGTATAAAATAAATCAGTCAAGCAGTCGAATAAATAATACTGAATCTTATCCCTAAAATTCAGATTATCAATTCATTAATCCAAAAAGTTAAAATACCGCCTTTCTTCCATTGAAAAAAATAAAGAGAAAAATTCGTATGAATTATACACTACAAAATAATATATTAATTATTTTATTAATATATAATCATTAAATATACAACTTTAATAATATAAATTAACTTTAATATATATAACTTCAATAATAACGTTAATAATTTATTTAATAGAAATAAATTTATCTTATTTCTAAAAAAATAAATTTCTATGAGATGAAACATATTACTTTCTATAATTTCATATAATTCTATATATATAATATAATTCTTTCTATAATTTCCAGTTTTTAAACTCTTTTTAAGATTTCTTAAAGATAAATGAATACAATTTAAAAATTCTAAGGAAGATTTCTGACCTTTCTAAAAGTTCGCAGTTTCTATGAGAAACCACAATGTACTTGATGTAAGGTTTCAAATTCCAAAGCAGGAGGGTTTCAAGCATGAATCAAGATTCCTTCAAAAATCAAGAAAAGAATTCATGAAAGAGCTTGGTGCATGTTAAATCCGACACACTGTCGAAAGCCGAATATCCATCCATCCGCTCGTGTAGGCTGAAATTTGTGAGAAGTGGAAGTTATTGGCTGAGTTTTCTCATGAGCTAACATCAATTTGTAGGGATAAAGTCCAACCCCAATTAGCTCTTTGTTGTTTTGAAAATGGCCATTAATGTAACTAAACTAAGTAATTATGTATTCGTGAGGGATAATAAGTTTTGGAATCCAAAGGTGACGAACTTTGATCTTGATTCCACCGATGCTCCTGTATGTAAAAGAAGTTTGATACCTGTTAAATTCCTTGTAAATAAAAAAATAAAAAATTCAACTGTGAGATAAAGTTATAGTGCGACCATTTCAGCTGATGTATTTTGTTATTTGATACGACAGGATGTACATGTGTAATATAAACAGTGGAGGATTTAGAGCGTCTTGCGGTCAAATAAGTTTCCCATTTCACAATATATTTATCTTAATAATTTATGTCATGTTAGTTTTTTTAATTAGTTTTGTGAAAATGTATATACTGTTGTGAGAATCTGTGTATTCGAATCTCGGATTCGAATCTTAGTGATTATTCTTCTGTTATCCACCAGCATTCTGTCATTTTTTTAATATCCATATATCAGCTGTAACCGTAATTTATATCTGTGCATATATAAAAGCCAATATTGTCGATAACCTTCAGCATCAAATCCTCATGTTCTGAAATAAAACCCCCTTTGTTTTAAAGTGGTTCACTTTATCCATCATCATCATCATCTTTTCTACAATTTATGATCATGACTGTGCATATTTAAATAGATGTTAGTAAATATGATAGCGGCTAAATTCATATAATTAAATTGATAGGAATTTCATCAATTAGACTTGAACAACTCTTAATATTAAGTTATAAATTATCTCATAAAGCTTGCTTTTTTATATTCTTTTCTATTTCGCATCACAGCTAATAATCTTAGTAATTCAATTACTTGCGCTTGTCCTTCAGTCCTCTATTTATAGATTGCTGCCTGGTCAAAAATTCTTCTACTGAATATAAGACGTTATGCAAATTCAGAAAGAAAAAAGAATTGTATATTGACATATATAAGCCATAATATAATTTTTAATATAAATAATTATTTATTTACATACAAAATATTAGAAAAAATGATAACTGAAGTAAAAATATTTGTAACGAATAATACAGAGATTCAAAAATTTTCTTTTGGTACGAGTTGAAAATTACTTTATTTTTCACTTAAACATTGCAAGGAAGAGAATGAATTATAAATAGGAAAAAAAAAGTTAAAGAGCTACAATAAAAATATAATGCAATTTTTTTCGGTTCAAATAATTGCATTGTTCCAAATTATTTGGAAACTTTTTAAAAACTAATGAAAAGAGTTGAAATTGTTTAATAACTAGATTTTGAAGACAATTAACTGAAATATAGAATATATCTCAGAAACTGTAATCAACAATTAATTAACTTCAAATAACTATAATTAATATCATCTTCATTTATGCTGAAAATGCTTCAAAACAAAAAAAAGTTCTTATAGAATCGATATATTTTCTTCTATAGTAAATTTCCACTTGCATAATATTATTTTAATATTACATATTTATTATTTTAATATTGCATTTATATCTCAGAGATAATCAAGTAATAGAAAAACTAAGATATGGACCAAATAACCATGTCTAACAGGTACGATGTATGTAAGTGAATATATCCGTTTGTTAAGGAATGTGGAAAAATCTTTCCTTGTCTTCAATAACTAAGAGTACGTGTCCGTTGTTATCAGAGGGGTCAAAAAGTTAGGGCGGATGAGGAAAAGGAAAAATCTTGCTGCTTCAGACATAAAAAGATAATTCTTTTATGTCTGTTGTAAGAGGCAAGAGCTTTAGTATAGTGGCTACTGTAAAATATAGCTAGGCAAACGAAATAACTCAATGGAATACTCGTATGATTTAATAAAATATGATTCGGAAGTGCCCTCTGATTGACCTTCTGGCTTGCTATAAATTGTTACATTGCAAAACTTCGTGGGATTGTAAAGCAAGTTGAGTCTGTCAAGAAACTTTTGCTTTCGTTAGATTTCGTCCCAAATTTGTAATAGATCAATTTTGTTTAAAGGACATATATTTCATTTCATCCAACTATCTTATTATACTTTCAGATTAACACTTTTCATATACTCATATACGGATAACTGATAGAATTTGATATAATCCATAATTTTTATCATCAATCCGTATATAAAATTTCATTCGCATAGCTGATTCCGACTATGATTTATCGGATTTACAATTGCAAGGAAAAACATAATTCCAAAAACAAATTCGTACAAAAAAAAAATTTAAAATGTTGAAATTCATAAATTTCTAGGCTAAATTTACTGAAGATTAAAATGAATTCTTTTTATATATTTCGTGTAAGAGAAAGAGAAAAGTAAGAATTAGAGTTTCAATCAAAAATACAATCTTTGCCAATAGAAATTTACTGAACCTCTTAATAAAGAAAGAAGTGTCCATAGGCTAGACACCTCAGCTTAGGGCAGCCAACTTTAATACATATAAATGGAAATCGGCATCTCGAATCCCATTATAACATGCAAGATAAAAGAAAATGATTGATTAGGAAAGAAAGAAAGGAAAAAAACTGAATATGTTATTAAAATTTTTTAACATCAACCCAGTTTTTTTACATTATTTTTTTTCTCTTGATATTAAAGGCATGGACAGCGGTATATGTGTATATGTTTTCAATGCCCTTAAAAGCTCAAATACAGGTATATGAACCACTTGGGAATAGATTCAGAAGCCCTAATAAAGTGTATTAAAAATATTAATGAAAATACAAACCCATATATATTCATCAGCATTCTCAAAGATCTTTCTTATATATAAAAGAACTTTCAAGAATAATGAAATCATTTAACCACGTCAAATTTGTAAAACTGCTATCAAACAATATGCGATCATAGTTTTATTAGGGTAAGTTATGCTCCATTCTTTATATTTCAAAAAGATTTATTCGCTTCTGAATAGAATAGATTAATCTATTACATTCAACTCTAATAAATTAAATTTCATTATCAATTTATACGAATGCTCAAAGGTTGTCAATAAATTAATGAATCTTAAACGTTTCGATTTCCAGTTGTAAAATATCCTCAAATGGAATATCATTTTAACTCAAGACAATTAAGCTTTAATAATGTAGTGCCTTTAACAAAGGGTTTTGGTATTGGATTTCAGTGCAATAGATTTTGATATTATGACATTTCTATTAGTATTCAAAGACTGCATAACAATATTTCTATTCAATTGATATTCTAAAAAACGCTTTACGTAATTTAGAAATCAATGAAAATTTCAAATTGGTGAATGGTAATAACAGTTTTAAGAAAATTTATCGTTAATAGCAAAATTAATCGTTATTTTCAATGTTAAATTAATCGTTATTTTTGCAATATTTTGATACACTAAATATATTATGATATCGATTTCAGAACATTTAAGTTATTTTTCTTTAAAAATAATAAATAATTTTCCAAAGTATGGAGAATTTTTGAATAATACTTTATATTCCTTTAAATCTTTTTTTCTCAAAATAGTCATAAAGAATTTCAATTTTAAAATATTACTTGATAAATTCGAAATCGGTTTTATTATTTATCGCAGTTTATATATTTTTTCATTAATATCTAGTAATGTGCAGTATAATTTAATAATCTATGAATTTGTACACTACAAATCGTTTCCTTTATATCACAATTTTTTATTGTTTTTTATACGAAATGATATTTGTGTGTAAAGTATTTAATATTTTTTCATGATATTTAAAATTGCTACACCTTAATTTTAATCTTAATGAAATAAAAGAATTTCTTTTTAAAAAATAAAATAAAAGACTTTTTTTAAAAAAATAACATGTTTTCTCGGTTTTTATAAAAGAAATAAAAAATATTGTTCTTATTTTTTTAAAATTATATATACTGTCTAGTTTTTAATAGAAAGTTCCACATTTATCTTCTACAGAAAATTGAATACAAAAGACAATAAAATTGGTGTGTAGAGTTCCAAACACTAAAATAATGAAATACAATCATCTGAGATATTCATTACCAATTAGTTTTTAGGGCCTTATCAATATTTTCAGCCTTTAATGAGAATTTTTGTGAAATTTTATATACTTATTTTCTTTTATTAATCTTGTTCACAAGGCAGGGAAGAATCAATGTTAAACAAAAATTAAGAGTTAAATGAAGTGATTAAAACTAATATGGACAATTAGTTGCTGAAAGCTAAAATGTAATTCATTCTACTGAGATTAACATTAGAAATCTGTAAATTGCTTTTTTTTTTGTGGAAGTAGCAAAACTGAACAAAATTTACTGAAGACGGCAATTAAAAATATTTCGGGAAATTAATTATAATTAGGATTCAAACACTATTATATTGAAACTAATATATATAATAATTAATTACTTAACTAATATAGTAATATAATTAATATTAAGTTAATATATTGTACACTAATATATAATACTGCAATGCATTGAAACTTTTTTTACTGAAATGTAGTTTGCTTTGTTTCGTTTTTGTGAAAGGAAGTCAAATCAAAATTGATCAAGAAGTTACTAAAAAGTGATTAAAATTAGCACGAAGACTTAAGTGCCAAAAGCTAAAATACATAAACATATTTTAATAATCAGTTATTATCTTGACTTCATTTCGTCGGAAAACAGAAACTAAAATATTGCCAACTAAACACAATATGGAAAATTAGGTTCCAAATATTAATACAATGAAAACTGCTACGATGGATTATTGTTTATTAAACAGTATTTTGTTTTGTTTCTTTGTCGTGTTTCCATCTTTTAATCATAATAGTTTATAAGTGAAAACTATTTATATATACAGCTGACTAAAAATTTAAATCCATTCAATAGCATTTAATCGAACCATTCATTAGCATTTAATCTAACACCTTCAGCAGCTGCATCAAATAAGAAAATACAACTCCTTCGACTTGGGAAATAAGGGGTAACAACCGGATCTGTGTGCACCACCACTTATATAAATTGGCTTTCACTTTCTTTTCTATCATTTTCAATTTCACCTTTTTATGGTGGCCGAAAGAAGTTCCCCCATAATGCGCATATCGTGAGAATCGTGTGTCAAAGAAAGTGGAACATGAAAACATTATTGCTAGTTCGGACATGTGAAGAAGTGGAGATAATTTTTATTGCCGGAATCAAAGTATGTCCATCGCACTTGCTCGAATATTTATTACCGTTATTCATTATGCATCTAGGTTTTCGAATTGCTATAACGAGTGGAAGAAATTATTCTGATTGTGAAAGCGCTTTCCACGATAATTCAATTGACACATCTTTCAATTTGTTCTTCTTATCAAACATCAGTGCGTGCGATTATTATGAAAACTTAATATACGGTCTTCTAACTTATATAAGACGTGATTTAGTGCTTGACTGTCTATCTGAAATGGATTATGAAAGGCTGTTTCAATGCTGCATTTCAAAAGATAATGAATGTATAGCTAAAAGATTATTTCATAATTTGTAATGAACGTAGTATAAAAGAGGCAATAAACAAATTCAAAATGAAAGTAAATAACTAATTGACGATATTAAACAGCAAAGATTTCTTGCGAAAGAAAGTATGTTATGGATCCGTTATCTTAAATACAAATTCTAAAAAAATAATAGAAAATTTTCGAGCAAAATAATAAATATAGATAGATATACATACGTATTGCAATATCATATACAAAATATACATATTGCAATTTTTAATGAGCATAATCAGTTTTAAATATCCGTATACAAGGTTCTATAGTTTAAAATAATAAATGCGAATTTAAAAATGTTTCATATTTGATGTTATCGGGTGGGGGTGGGGGAAGATTCCGAAGAAATTGTTTAATATGCACTAAATATCAAATGTAGTGTATATGAAGACATCTACATACATTAAGTCAAACTGGACATCAGAGTTCATAAATCAGAGTTCATACAATTCTGTTTAAAAATGTATGACTTTTTATGTTGCTTTTTAAATCAAAAAATATATTTGAAATATATTTGCTTTTTTATAAAAATGGTTTTCAAATAAAATAAATGTATCTCTAAATTTTGATAATAATTATAATGCTTATTGATAATTCTAAAATATGAAAAAAGTAAATAATTCCGCATTTAAATTAATATAACGGAATAAAGAAAAGTCCTTTGGCAAATTTTAAGGATAATAACGTGTTTATAATAGTTTTTTTTTTTAATTTTCTATGCAGTTACCCGATTTGGACTTCTTCCTAAATATAAACAATTAAAGCATTATTATAATAAATGTGTTACTATACATTTTCATATCTTTTAGAAATTTTAAATATCGGTTAATCAGATTCGAGTAAATATGTTTTGTATAATTTCAGTTTATATCATATTACTAATACTATTATAATTTGATAAATACTATTATAATTTGATAAATACTATTATAATTTGAATAAAAAAGGATTTATACTATTAAATATTAATTTTATTCTATTTAAAATATTTTTAATTCTTTTCCTTAAGATCAGGTCAAGAAACCTTAATAGAAAGAGACTCCTTGTATAATACATAAAAACCACATTCAACCACAATAAAATAGTAATATATATATATATATGGTCGTTATGCGTGTTGAAAATTCCTTCCCTTGTGAAGGATGCCTCATCGGAAAACAACACTTCAGCAGGAAAGAGGGGATTTGTAGCACATTTTCCCAGGTACCACTGTGCGAAAGCAATACGAGGTACTTCATCCTCCGGTTTCTGTGTCTGGACACGCTGCACGTGAAACGGATGCATGTCTTCTGCTCGGAGAATCCTCCAGACGCTACAATGGGAAACCCCGACTGCGTTTGCTACACTCCGTGTACTCGTTCTTGGATTCCCCTGTACATGCTGTAGCATATTCTGTTAGGCGTCTGCAGTCCGTGTTGTTCTTACCCTGTCCCTGTGAGCTCTTTCTAATGAACCTGTCTCGGCTAACCTCTGGTGCAGTCTTGTAAAGAAATTATGAATGGGAATACGCCTCGTCGGATATCGTTCCGCTTACAAAAGCTGTGCGGCTGGCCCACTACAATTTGCAGTCCCGTACGCTAAATGCATATCGGCTAACTCTGCGATCGTGTAATCATCCATCCTACTAACTTGGCCTTCTTGTGCGAAATGAAGATTCCCTGCACGAAAGCTCGGACTTTTCGCACAACGCCATCTACCACGTCAGGAAATCATTTCTGACTGCCCATGGGTATATGATTTTGGTTTGTCAGGATGTACCCTACCCCTCTTAGAAGTTCTGAAACGGTTCACTGAAACACCCTGTATAATCATATATTAATGCAATGCATTATTGAACGGATTGTATTTAACAATAATGAAAGAAGAACCCTGATATCTCATAAAAATTAACTATCTAAATACGTACTGTTTTTATAAATAAAGTAAAACTTATGGTTTTTATAATATGAAATTTATTTGTTTTATGAAAAAATACTAACATTCATACTAAAAAGAAGCTTAAATACAGAAAACTATTTTAGAAAATATTCTGGTACATACATTGAAAACATTGAATACATAACACAATTCTAGAATTTAAAGAATAATTAAATATCCATAATTGCTAAAAATATTTTTTTAGTGTTTTTAGTATCTGCGATACGTGAACTAACTAATTACTATACTTAATATACTAGCATATTAACTAATATTCCAATATTATGTGATAAAAAATAAATATTATATATGATTATTATAATTAGATATGAATATAAATATTACAACTAGATATGAAACTTTTTATTCTCTCAAACACCAAAATAACAAGGATAGAAATTATTACTCAATGTTTTTGTTATAGAATATTATTTTCAAAAAATGTACAAAACCCAATATTTTGAAGCAATACTTCGAAATCTTAAAATACTTGGTAGGCCTTCAGTTACTTTTTTTTTTAATTCGAAATAAAATGCCGTATTTTTTTTTTTTCATTTCGCAGCATTTAAAAAATATTTGCTTCCATAACTGTCATAAAAAATATCATATTCATATCGATTAAAAAATAGCCGCACAGAAAAGTATGTTTTTATGCCATTATATTATATATATATATATATATATATATATTATATTATATATATATATATATATATATATATATATAATATAAAGGCCATAAGTGTGTATTAAGTATTCTAAAATAGCTTACCATTACTTCATGCTTTTTATTCTTCACTAAAGACATTTATTATTACTAGCCACTCTTCAATTTTATAATTATTTTCAGACATTAGAAGAAAATGCTATCATTTTAGTTGCTCAGTAAAAGCGTTTCACGAAAGTTTTAACATGATTAGTACTTAGCTTTCGAATTTGGCTATATTATTATTAAGACATAAACTGAAGTAGAGGTATTTTTGTGTCTTGGTATAACAGTCTTATGAATACTTTAAAATAATAATAACATGCATAATAGCAGAACAATTTAAAATTTGTTTTGAATACAGATCTCTTGCATTTACAATATGATTAAAGAAATAACCGTAAAGACTATCCAGTCTTACATTACACGGTACAAGAAATTTAATATAACCTGTAATTCCTATATTAACTCCAAATCGTGCAATAAATATCACTATTTTGTTTAAAATTCACAGCAATCTTAACATGAACCATTAAATTAGTTTTAGTACTTTATAGACAGCCATTTCTTCTGACGCGGAATGGCGGTTCCAAGTTTATGTGCAAATGAACGGTTAAATATACTCCAGGTGCCCTAATTGCTTTTCAGAAGATTAGAAGATTCTCGTCTCTCTCCACTGAATATTATTACTTGTAATTGAAAAACAACAACCTTGAAAACAATTACTCACATTACATTTCGCCCTTAGATATTTCTGTTTATGACGATACAATAATAATAAAACTGTCCTTCAAAAAGTCAAACATTAGATTCGTTCCTAATTCAACAGATATTACTTTAATTGCACATCATCATCAAAGTAATTATGATGTAGCTTTTTCTATGGGAAATCCGCTACTCTGTGATCTAATAGTGAAAGAATGAATATGTCAAATATTTAGGATATTTTGCAAGAGTAATTGCATTGGTTTCCGTATCCAGAAAATGTCCTCGCTTTCAGACGAAAGCATAGAAAAAAAATTCCGAAAAGAAACTGATGACACTATTCAATTATTCTTAACAAATCGATTAGTAAGCAACAATGATGCGTCTGCAGATAATCACGTAGTAATATTCGATAAACAATGAGAGTAAATAATCGTAATAACGGGAAAAACGATTCCCGTGCACGCTCTAATTTTCCCGATTCCGAGGTCACAGCCGTGTCGAGATTGATTCCATTCCCTTGTGTATATTATTATACATTTAAAGAAAGATATTATGGGGAAAGTTTCATGCTAACTTTTTATAAACATCGATCTGCATTCAGTTTACTATAAAAATATCGATTTATGATTTATTATTATGTATTTCAGTCATTAAAAATCGTTCGATTTACATTTCAAGTAATAAAAGATAAAATGAAAAACATATCTTTAAACTTTATACAAAATATTTCATTTACTGATATGTTTTTGCAATCATTGGTCTATATAATGGTCAATACAGATCAGCATAAAAATATGGAATTTGATTTTTTTTTGAAAAAAATATTTATGCCATTATTTTTTAAATTATATTATTTTGTTTGTTTAATTATTTTGGGGGGAAAATGATATGGTTGGTATTTAACAACCTAGAATCTTTTTAATCGAAATTTAAAATATATTATTGAACGTAATCAAGATATTGTTTAAAAAGGGAGCATTTAGATTTAGATGAAATTATAAAATGAAGTTGAAGGTGCAAGTCTTGCACCTCATCTCCTCTCTCTTTTATATATATATAGTTTCGCCAATTTTTCATAATTTTGAATAAAAATAAAGTATAGATTTAACAAGGTAAAAACAATATAACAATATTTAACAACTTTTGAATAATATATAAATGCTAAGAAAAATATCGAAATATAAAGTTTTTCTTTAGGTATTACTGTAGAAAGATTTATTTAATAATGATATAATATGCTTCCCAAAATACAATTTATATTGCTACCCCTCCTCAAAGAAAAACAAAATATATTTAAAATTTTATTAGAATAATATTCCTTTTTGAACATACTTTATGCCATTAATGAAATGGATAAAATAATTTCAAATTAAAATCAAAGGACGAAGTTGACACTTTAGCAAGTATCCTCTTTTTCTTCTGCACCTATTCTTTTCATTTGCGTAAAACATTAAGAAAAAAATGTTTTTAAAAAAATTATAATCAAAAAAATAAGATGTTTTACGTTATATTATAAATGTTTGTCGTATGTATAACAATAAGCAAGAATGGGAAAGAAACTGAAAAGTTTTAATAGAAGAAGTAAGAAGTCCTAAAAAATAAGAAGTTTGGATAGATCTTTACCAAATCTCTTCAAATACGTAATCGTTTATCCAAATCCATAAAGTCTTGCGATAAACTAATTACAAAGGCATTAACTGAAAATCATCGAAAACATAAGCGATCGTAAATATAATTTTATTTGGATAGTTTCAATAAAATGATTCAAAAGTTCGTGGCTTCCTTAATTAATTTGCTTATTTGAGTAGTTAATTAATTTATGTTGATGAAAAAATAGAACATCAGTCAAAAGTCAAAAGTTTTTATTAAAACACATAATCAAAGAAACCCCTTTTGTGCCTTATAAAATTTGAATTATCACTTTCGATCGATAAACTCACAAAAGTAATTTGGCATTAACAAAAGTTCTCCTAATTATCCCATATCCATATTTCGCAATTCGTCATTTCACCCTTTCTCTCAATTCATCATTTTACCACTATCATTTAATAAACCATATAATATTAATAATATAATCATTAGAAAAATTTCAATAAATTTTCAAAAGTGGATGCCTTAATGAACTATTTTTGTTTGATACCGCAGCCGAATTTGATAGATAGGAGATAATTGGGGGATAAGGTCTATTTTTTCAAAATTAACATTCGCGGCATCACTTAATGTCAAAAATGAGTTTAAATTTGTGAGTCCTTTATTTTTGTAATATCATTGTGTAATTACCCAATGAAAATCATTAGATTCAAACATAAAAGTAATTTAACTCATGCAAAGGGTTTTTCGACTATCACACTCCTGTATTTCGCAGTGCATCATCCCTTAAGCATTCCTTCTCCTTTTCCGCCATTTCACCACAGTCCCCCAATAGATCAAACCTAAAGGCATTAATGAGTAATCAGCAAAAACATAACTGTCGACGGAGCTGCGCGTAAAACAAGAAAGAACAAAGGGGGAGGAGGAGAAAAGAACTGGACAAGGGAGAGAAGATGCACGGAAGAAAAGAAAAGTGAGAAAAAGTAAGAAAAAAAGAAGAGAAAAAAAAGTGAAAGTGATAAACGCAGTGATGGGATGAAGTAAGCCCGTCCTTCTCGTGTGCTGTTTCATCTGTTTGCCCTGATTCCGAACTCGTCTCGGAAAGATGAAAGGGGGGGAGAGGGGAGGACTCTCCAGTAGGAGATTCAGTTTACACACAAAGAGACAGAATGGGGGGGGGGACAAAAAAAGAGGAGGAGGGAAGGAAGAAGAATACGAAAGGGAAAGTGTGATAGGGTCAGATCTGAGCGGGATGACACGCTTTCTTGATTCTGTATAAAAGGGCCTTGGTGGACCATGCCGGACATCACTTTCCTCACTGGCTTCTCTCCTCTAAGAGCTTACAGAAGCCCATCCAAGGAGTCTTGCATTCTCTCGCAAAACCAAGAGACTTAGATCGCCATGGAAGGCAAGGTGAGTATTCCTGAGGATTCTGTGGATTAACGGCGAAGTTTACTGGATTAACTTATTTCATCTGAAGAAAGAACTTAAAAAAGCTTTATATGCTTTATCAAATATCGCTCATTTTTAACAATTCCGATAACTGAGATATTGCAAGAGTTCCAGTGTAAAAAAATTACTCCAGTGAAATCAAATGTATATAAAATTTAAAGTATTTCCCCGGTGTATCATCGTGTGTTGGATTAGTAGTTTATAAGTTTAGTGCTAAAGAAAATGAATTTTGAAAGATATTGCTTATCGTATAGTTAAAAGATTTTAGAAAGTTTTGATAAATTGTAAAATAATCAAAAGTAATTTTTATTGGTCTTTATTTTCTTTATTTTATGCTTTTCTAACAGAAGATATTTAGGAGTTCTGCATAGCAACGATTTAAAATATACTGCTTGCTATAATATGCCAGAAATAATATAAGGAGCTATTATATTTTGCTTTTTCATAGATCATGCGGCATGCAAGTAATTTCTAACTAGTTTCTACTTATGAAATAAAGCTTAAAAATTCAGATCATGTTAAACAAAAAAATATTTTTAAAAATTTTGATTTGGACTTAAGAGAGGAAAAATCTATCCATTGCAATTTTAATTAATAAACGATAATCATTTTCAGTTTCTTAAATTTTTTTAAAAATTACTTTGAGTTTCTAACTTATATTAATAGTAGTAAACAACGCTGCTATGTATGATCTAATTTAACTCCTCTATTAATCTTTCGTAATGCGATTCGTAAGAACTTCCATCCACTTTTACTTACAAATTAGAGGGAAGCTTATAAAATAAAATTTGAAATTTCTAAAAATTAGTAAAAGTTATTTTTAAGAAAGTTAGTTTCTCTAATAGCTCAAAAAACATCTATAGAAGGTTTCTTCTGTTATTATTTTCAGTGACTCCATTTTCTAATTATCACATGTGATTTAAAGAAATATCAGTTATTCAGAGGAAACAAATTACCTTTTGTTGCATTTTATATTTTATTATATCAGAGTTAGTAATCTTTCGATTTTTAAAAATTTAAGCGTTTATTAAGATTAAAAAACGAATGAATTCCTATGCGCTCTGTTAAGGAAATAGTATTAAAGTCGAAATAGTCTCCGAAGTTCCAAACTTCTGATTCTTTGAAAAGTATAAACATAATTTTATTGCATGTTTTTTTTTAATATATTATATTTCAGTTTAATTTCAGCGTGCTTTCCTGAATTTAAATATAATATTTATTTCAAAACCTGCCCCTGAATTCAAAGCTTTTTATATCTTAAGAAAATTTTGAACATGATTATAACCCATGTTTTTAAAAATATCATTGCATATATTTAATAATGTAGAAATGATGTTTAATATCCAGAGATTCAAAATTGTTTAAATATAGCTTTTCAAAATTTTCGTTAAATGAGAGTAAAAATTTCATAAATCCTTTTAGTTATGCTTAACGTACCAAAATTTTTAAAAACACCGGCAAAATTTCAAATTTCGTGCCAAAATAAGTTAATTAATCGTGCTGCCATCTACCGAAAATAACTCTGCTTTATTCTGGTCATCTGTCGAGCAAAGGGAAATTGTGACTTTAAAATACTGAACTCGGAGCATTAAAATGAAATAAATATTATAAATATAAGCCGAATATCTTTGATATTCTTTTAATTAAAGAAAATACTTTAAAAAAGCCAATTTGACTTAAATATAGAATTAGCTAATTTTAAGAAAATATTCAAAACTTAAAAACACGGTATGATTTTTTTTTTTAAACTTTCACAGGGGTTTCTGTAAATATGAAAGTAAGTCGAAAATCTTGATCAAATAGATTCTCTGTATTTCTAAGTTGAAAATATTGTTTAAAATACAAAAGTAAAATTCCGGCTTTTTTAATTAATGTTATTTGTGAATTTTTGAAATTACGTTCGATATGTCGTATCAAATAAGTTCTCTCTTCTGAAAAGTTAAAAATATTCGTTAAAACTGAAGAACAAACGAATCCCGCCATTTTATTCAACGTCACTTTTTAGTTCTTGAAATTACTTTTGGATTTAAAAAAAAGTTCTATCGGAATCCTTTTTAGTATTAAGTAAAAAATTAATTATTACTATTATTTTGTAATAAATAAAGTATATAATCCGTCTTGAATTATTGTTATTAACATTTCAGTAATAAAACAATCACTCTTTCATATATCGGATATTCCTGCGTACTATTCCTCCATCCTAAAATTAAGCCAACATAATTTCCAACATATCGTAAAACTGCACCGTGTTTTATGTAACTGGTGATAAAATTTATTTTTACGTTATATATAAAATAGTTGTAAATTAAAATTATATATTTAAACAACGATATCAATTGTTGAATTTTGAACTCAAGAAATCAAAACTTCATTTTTTGGCAACAAAGACAATGAATCGATGATATTCATTATCTATAATTTTTATTTGAATTTTATATACTTGCGACAGAATGAAAATCTCATAGGCAAAATGGAATTAACCATAAAAATTATATTAAAATTTGATTTGATTCTCATTCCTGCAATTATACATTTAAAAAAATCGTTAAATTATTCTGTTGTACTGAAATTTTTATCTTTCATATACATTTAATTTATTTATCAATTAGTAAATATTTTTTTTATTGCTTGACAGGTTTTACTTTTAAGCATATTGCTACTAGCATCAAGCCTAGGTAAAGGCCTAGGAGGCGGAGCTCAAGGTGGATATGGAGGAGCTGGAGGCCAAGGAAGCTACGGAGGTGGAGCCGGTGGAAATCGTGGAGGAGCAGGTGCCGGTGGTTATGGAGGAGGAGCTGGAGGCGCAGGAGCCGGGGGAACTGGTGGATATGGCAATGGAGCCGGCGGAGCTGGTAAAATTGGATTAGGAGGATTTGGCGGTGGAGCTGGAGCTGGAGGAAATGCAGGTGGAGGCTATGGAGGTGGAGCCGGAGGTGCCGGCGCCGGCGGATACGGAGGCGGAGCTGGAGGCTCTAGAGGCTCTGGCGCTGGTGGCTACGGAAGCGGAGGTGCAGGTGCCGGTGGTGCAGGAGCAGGTGGCTACGGAGGAGGAGCTGGTGGTGCAGGAGCTGGCGGATACGGAGGAGGAGCTGGTGGTGCAGGAGCTGGCGGATACGGAGGTGGAGCTGGAGGAGCTGGTAAAACTGGATTAGGAGGATACGGTGGAGGAGCTGGAGCTGGAGGAATTGGAGGTGGCGGCTATGGAAGCGCAGCTGGTGGAGCCGGTGGTGCCGGAGCTGGTGGATATGGCGGTGCAGCTGGAGGTGCCGGCTCTGGTGGATACGGTGGTGGAGCTGGAGGTGCCGGAGCAGGAGGATATGGAAGTGGAGCCGGAGGTACCGGAGCTGGTGGATACGGAGGTGGAGCCGGAGGAGCTGGAGCAGGAGGATATGGAGGAGGAGCCGGAAGTGCAGGAGGATACGGAGACAGCGGAGAACAGGTTAGACAAGGCGTACGATCCGGTTTTGGTGGCAATGCCGGATTTGGTGCAGGTAACGCTGGAGGTGATGGTTCTGCTTTTACAGCAATTGGTGGTGGCTATAACAACCAAAATGCTATTGGAGGGGGATATGGCAGTGCACAAGGAGGATTTGGTGGTTTACGAGGGGATACAGGAATAAGGGGAAGTTCCGGTGGCTTCGCTGGTGTTGGTCAAGGAAACTACAAAGGGGAAGATGGTGGCTACGACAATGGTATTAACGTAAGTCCTAAAGACCACATCTCAATCACTGCAATATTTGGTACTTAAATTTTATATTTCACTCATAGCTAATTTTAAATGTTATCAAAATTAAGATTTCCTTAAATGTGCAGGGTTTTTTTTTTTTTTTCACTTTCTTTTCACTACAATTTTTTCAAACTTGGGAAAAAACAATGTATATTATTTAATGCAGAAATTCGTGTTAATTTCAAAATTCAAAAACGAGTTCTTAAAACAGGTACATAATTTTATAAAAACATAAACTAATGGCTTTCAAATAAGTAAAATCTTCCTGATTTTTTCTTTTCTGAAAACTCTATTAATTTTTATAAATTTTGATTGAGTATTAAATTTATATTGAAATATTGAAATAGTTATTAGTTTTTTTTCTCTAAGTTAATAATTACTAAATAGGATAAGATCATTTTCTGAAATGATTAAATATATGCTGTTTAATCGTTTGTTATTTTTAAGAAGATACAGATAATTCAATTAATATTTTAAAATATTTGACGCTCAACAAAGAGATTATTACCCCATTTTTTTTTCTTATAATACTTTTCAGTCGGGAATGATATTGCTTTTGCTTCTTAGCTTGCATACTATTAGCTTATTGCTTATTTGGTTGCCCCATAGGAAAAAAGAAGCATAGAAGGAATAAAAAGGCTTAGAAAATGAATTATTATAGTTTGTAACTGAATTATTAAATTTAAAACTAAAATACAGAAATACTAGTAGTGGAACAGTTTTGTGTCAATTTAAGTAAATAGAAAACCATTTATTTCATTTATTGGAAAGACTTTAAATATACTTTCTGAATGTATATATATTATTTTTTATTGCATTGCAATAATTATTTTTACAAGTTTTATACTATTTCAAGTTTCCCACACAATTCCATTTTCAAAGAAACTTACACTTTTTGAAAAAAAACACTTTTTAAATCATAGCGGGAAATGATTTTCAAATATTAATTCCTTTTAATGAAAGCATTCTGAAATGTATATCTCACTTTGAAATCAACTGTTAATATAATACTTAATTAATGCATTCATATTTTTAGAAAACATTAAAATCTGATTTGAAATTTAGATGTAATGATATTTCTAAAAGCAATTTCTAAATATAATTCAACTTCTATATCATATAATATTAATATTTTTATATGCTGTTCACAAGTGTGAAAGCTTCCAAAATTATATTCCAAGCATATTGTTGTCAAATGTTAAATAGGACAATGTAATTTGATGGATTAAATATATTAAGAACTATTTAAATCATATAAAATTGATTTAGAAACAAACTAATCAGATTTATTCTCTAAGTATATTCCTTTTTTATACTTAGATTTTAGAATAAAAAATTCTCTTGAAAGAAAAATGTAGTTTATTTTTACAATTTAATAAAATTTCAAAAGCTTCATATTACCATTATTGCTAAAAATGTAACTGAAAATAGAATTTAAATTTACTATCAATTAATGTTCTTCAAATAACTTATTTACAATACAGTTCCTTAAAATAATTTCAGCAGAATATTACATCCTAAATGTATACCCATTAGTGATTAAATTAAAATTCAAAGTATGATACAACTTCATTAGCTCAAGGTTAAACCTGTTTGAAACATAAAATAATTAAAAATATAAGAATCCAAAGGGGCTATCTCTGAATATTCAGATCAATCACACCAAATCATACAAGAAAATAATACTAATTTTATTTATTTCCAGTACCCTCCTCAACCTTACCAATTCGACTACAATATTCAAGATGAAGAAGGTAACACCAACTACAGACAAGAACAAGGAGATGAAAACGGAAACGTTCGAGGAACCTACGGATACACTGACGTTGATGGAGTATACAGAGTTGTTGAATACGAAGCCGACTCCAATGGATTCCGAGCTAATATCAGAACCAATGAACCAGGAGTTGGCAAGGACAATCCCGCTGATGTCATCATGACTGTTGAAGAACCACCAGCAGCTGTTGTAGCCAGATACGCTAACAATAATGGACAGAAGGGATCCGCTGGAGGATTAGGGGGATATGGAGGTGGAGCAGGAGGATATGGTGGTGCAGCCGGAGGACAAGGAGGTGCTGGAGGATATGGGGGTGCAGCTGGAGGACAAGGAGGTGCCGGAGGTTATGGTGGTGCAGCTGGTGGACAAGGAGGAGCTGGAGGATATGGTGGCGCAGCTGGCGGTCAAGGAGGAGCTGG
>JAPMOR010030685.1:70226-103960 GCA_026543865.1 Argiope aurantia | reverse complement strand
GGAGCTGGAGGATATGGTGGCGCAGCTGGCGGTCAAGGAGGAGCTGGTGGTGCTGGAGGTAAACAGGGAGGATATGGTGGAGCAGTTGGCGGACGAGGAGGAGCTGGAGGATATGGTGGAGCAGCTGGAGGACAGGGAGGAGCTGGAGGACAAGGAGGAGCTGCGGGATATGGTGGTGCCACTGGTGGACAAGTAGGAGCTGGAGGATATGGTGGTGCTGCTGGTGGACAGGGAGGAGCAGGAGGATATGGCCAAGGAGGAACTGGTGGACGAGGGGGAGCTGGAGGATATGGTGGAGGAGCTGGTAAACAAGGAGGTGGTGCTGGAGGTTTTGGCGGACAAGGTGGAGTTGGAGCTGGAGGATATGGCGGACAAGGTGGAGCTGGAGCTGGAGGATATGGTGCAGGAGCTGGTAAACAAGGAGGGGGTGCTGGAGGTTTTGGAGGACAAGGTGGTGCTGGAGGATATGGTGGACAAGGAGGAGCTGGAGCTGGAGCTGGAGGCTATGGCGGAGGAGCTGGTAAACAAGGTGGAGCTGGTGCTGTTGGATTTGGTGGACAAGGAGGTGCTGGAGGATATGGTGGACAAGGAGGCGCTGGAGCTGGAGGATATGGCGGAGGAGCTGGTAAACAAGGTGGAGCTGGAGCTGGTGGATTTGGTGGACAAGGTGGTGCTGGAGGATTTGGTGGACAAGGTGGTGTTGGAGGATATGGTGGACAAGGAGGAGCTGGAGCTGGAGGTTATGGCGGAGGAGCTGGTAAACAAGGTGGAGCTGCAGCTGGTGGATTTGGTGGACAAGGAGGAGCTGGAGGTTATGGTGGAGGAGCTGGTAAACAAGGTGGAGCTGGAGCTGGTGGATATGGAGCTGGAGGCGCAGGTGGACGTGGCGCTCAAGGAGGAGCAGGTGGTTATGGAGGGCAAGGCAGTGCTGGCGGCTATGGCGGAGTTGGTGGACAAGGAGGAGCTGGTAAAACTGGAAAAGGAGGTCTCGGTGGTGGAAATGGTGCTGGAGGATATGGCGGTGGACAAGGAGGCATAGGAGGTGGTGCAGGCTATGGGGGACAAGGAGGATTTGGTGCAGGAGGTGCAGGAGGACAAGGTGGATACGGAGGATCCCAAGGAAACCAGAAGGGTACCAAATACTAAATATGTTTGAAATATAAAGAACTGCTTATAAAATATTTATAAAGATTCTAGCTTTACAAGAATCGCTGTAGGGACGCAGTGTCAGTCCTGAAAGGCGACTTGCCGATATCATCTCATTTGAAATCATAGGTGAAATATAATTTCATCTTACATGTTATTAACGCGGGTGCTCATTTGAATGAACTTTTTTTTTGTAGCTTGTGTGTTGCAAATGATATGACGCGCGTATTTCTCTTGGGGCATAATTAATTGGCGGGAGAATCCCTTCCGCCAAATAGGTCATCTTTGTTCATCTTGTACACTTGCCAACATATGTAATCCATTGTGAAAATGAGCGTTTTGTCTCATAAATAAGATGAACTGTCGGGTTTCTTACTATTTCTGTCAAAAGTCTATTTTTTTGTTTAAATAAAGTTGTTGTTATATAAAATATGTTTTAGATTTTCATATTTAATATACACACATTTACTTCATACTTTTAATTAAATATTTTCGTATTTCTATTTGAAATTATCCTGCTTTTATATTAAAATTTAAATTTGGATAATTTAGACTTATAAGATTACTAAGAGATTCTGTTCTTTGTTTTTAATATACACTCATTAACTTCACATTTGTAACTGAATATTTGATGTATTGAAATTATTCCGCTTCAGTAAAAAAATTTAAATATCAGAATTTAGACTTATAAGATTACAAAATTTGCCCTTCTCAGAATTAGATAATGAAGCATGTAAAAGATTCTCATGAAAATCTCCATGCAATTAATTATAAATATTACGATAACTGTGGTAAGAAACATATGTTATTAGTCATCAATACTCTCAATATATAATTCTCCATATTTATTATATCTGACAAATTAAATATGAATGACAAATTCATGAAATATTTAAATTTCATGAATAATTTAGAGAAGCCAATAAAATCTTTTTGTTTAGCATTTGTAATTGCTTTACTCTGTTCAGAAATTTAAAATTACTGTGATTTAAAATAATATTTATTATATTTCCTAGAAGTAATATATGTGGCCCAAAACTCGAGCGAGTAAATAATTTTTATAGCTTATTAAAATTAATTTTCAATTATAATAAATTAGTTTTTAATAATTAATTTTAACAGTTTCTAAGCATTAATAGAATGTTGATTATTATTTTTATATTTCGGAACTGTTTTAATTTCACGACAATTGAAAAATTTTCAGTTATATTTTTATAGTTAGATACAGCCAAATTCAGTTAATAATGATTGCCTTTTTGATGCTGAAAAAGTTCTAGTTTTCAATTTATATATCTTTTTTGAAAATAGTTATAAATATAATCCATTTATTGAACTGAATTACATTTTTTCAATGTATATTTAACGTTAATACTAAGTGCGAATTATAAATCATAAAACTAATTTATAAGTCATATTCTATATATTATTTCGAGAGAAATCATCATTATAACTATATTAAAAATTTACATTAGCATAGTCCCCAAATATCTTTAAATTAATATTCAATTTACTTCGTTAATGGCAATATAGTAATATCCCTGAAAACAAAACAAATGCAGATTTTGATGTTCTCTTTCTAAATCAATAGAATATTCGATAATCGCTGTTCTTTGGAAATATTAATTCGTATCCAATGCAGTAAAATTACTTGTTCTATCTTTGGATTAAATCATAAGGTAACATAAAATTTTTACTTATATTCAAAAGTAAAAACATATATTTAAGTAATAGTAGTAGTAATTCAAGAAATTTTTTCATTTTATTTCAATTCCATTTATCGACTCAACTTGAGTAAATTTATTTTATCGAAAATACTTTAATATATTGGAACTAAATTTGCTGATACCCTAAAATATTTCATTATTTTAGGATATCATTAAGAAGCTATTAATTTGTAAAAAAAATAATAACAAATTTTGTATTTGAAAAAATACTGTTAAAAATTAAGTGCTAAAATTTAATTAAACAAGGGTATAACAAACAAAAAAATCTGATATCAAAACATTCACAGCCTTATGTTATACCATGTTATGCTAAAAATTGTAAATTTCAATTTACCTGCAACATTTCTAAAGAATCTTAACAAAGCAACTACAACTTGTTACTTATTAAGCACAGCAACTTATTTCTTATCTGCAGTGTAAATTATTGATCCAAGAAACAGTTTACTAACACAGATATATAAGACCCATCTCGTTTTAAATGGACTTAATAATTTCGAATCACAGTTTAGATGACAAGGACGACTTCTAAATTGTTAAATACTCTCTTCTCCAAGTATCCGCATGATACAGGTGGTTGACACAAAGAGCCAAATTTATATATGAGGTCCACAAGTACAGAAGATTTTTAATGGAACTCAGTTCCGAACCTGGTCTTATCACAAGGCCAACGTGGTTCCTGAAAGAATGTTAAAAGACAAAAACGCTGATTCAGCCCAGGTTTATTTATCCTCTTTTTGAAACATGAGATGTAATTTTTGATGCAAGTAATATGAAAATCTGTACATTTTAAAAGTTTACGAATTTTTATTACAACAATTGTTTATAAATAATGTAAACTAATAATTATTTTATTAGCTCTGCCGTTGGTTACCCGTTGGTCCGTTGGAATTATTGGTTATGTAAAATTTCCATTGAATCTTTTGTAAGTAATTTAGTTTTAATTGCGCCCTCAGCAAAGCGTTTTTAAATTTCACATTATAATAGAAATCATACAATTCGTACTATTTTAGAAGCTGTATACAATTACGTTCATTGTCCTGAACGCCTTTTTCATTTTCTATTATTTCGCCTAAATTTTGAAGCTTGATTTTGAAAGCGAAGCAATTAAACCTCAAATAAACCAGTAACATACTTGCGAATCGAATCACATTCGTAAAAAATAATTTTATATAAGGATAGAAAGAAGAATCATTCAATTTTAAAGTTTTAATTATACTACGGAATATATTTCAGGATCTACGTATCAGCCAATTATTCTTCTCTGAATCAATAAACAAATTGATTATTTGTTTATTGATTTGTTATTAGAGTATTACTAAAAATAAATATAAAAAAGCAAAGCGTCAAGCTAAGAAAACAATAATATAAAAGTATTTAAAAATGCAAGAATATTTTTAAATTCATCGTTGCTTATTAAACGTTAGATGCAATTGCCATAGTACCCAAACATTTTATTATGTCCTATGCTTGAAACAGAAATCCATTCAATATGGAAAAACAAAGCGAATTTTCATCAATAATACAAGAAACACCACCATGAAAAATTAGAATCAACAATGAAATCGATTTGGTATTCATTCACTAAAATGAAAATCTCTACTACTAATAAATATGTGTTGTCATTCTACAGGACAGATACAGGATTGACTTAGAGCTACCACACTTGGCCCATATATGCTTTAATGAGAAAAAATGTGCACCTCAGAGAGATTTTTTAAAATCTTAATTAAAAATGAAGAAAAATTTTGACGTTTTTCTTTCATAACTTATTGAAATAATACAACACAAAAATGATTTTTTACATCATTTTAAAGTTCAAAAATTTATCTTCAGTAATTCAGTAACATACAACTTCAAAATACACACATTCTCCTTTATTATTGAATCAGAATGCTACTCTTTAATCTAAGCATTATTAGGTTTTCATTGAAATTTTTTCTCATTAGTTAGGAAGCATTTAATATTTGTGTGCCTTGATTTTATCATTTAATCTGGCGCAGTACAGTCAAAGGAATGTTCTTTTGAAAAAAGACCCAACAAAAAAAAATATATTAGTTGTTTTGTGTGTGTGTGTGTGGTGTGTGTGTGTGTGTGTGTGTGCGTGTGTGCGTGTGTGTGTGTGCGTGTGTGTGTGTGTGCGTGTGTGAACATAATTTTGCACATAACTTGGCTTTATTTCACCATGTAAGCCATCATTTGTACAAGAGCGAAGAAATGATAAAATGACATCTTTTTACATTGCAATACAGGAGTAAAGTCCAGTTTCGAGGGAATTTTATGGCGAGGGAATTTTATTTATCTTTGAAAGATTTGTGTAAGTGTTAAGGATTTTTATCTTTTCGTTTCCTGTGTGGGAAACACGGAGCCAGCATTTTTAAGCTCTTGTTAGAAATAATTAAATAAAAAGTGACAATTGGATTAAAAGAAAACATTTTAGAATAAAATCAACGTGGGCTAATTTAAATTAAAAATTTGGAAATTAATTTAGTTTAAATTATATTTAAAATATCATTACATATATGACATAATAATGCTATTAATGCCAGCTGTGCAAATAATCTATCATAGAATCTAACTGTCTAGTATTATCATTTCACTTTTTTATTCATTCAAGTGAACTACATAAATATTAAACAGAATCTTCCTCAACTTACGTCGATGGAAGAAAATCCTTGTTCCTTCACATTAAACAAAATAATGAAAACGATTTGAATTTCCGTTCAACAATTAAATTTATTATTGAAAATTATTCACAGAATCATTTAATTTTTGTTAAAAATTTAGAAATAATCTGCATGACAGTTAACTTGGTAGCATTAAAAGGAAAATACTTTTAATTTAAATCAGATTTAGAAATCAATCTCCGGCAATAATATTCAAGAGAGTAATTGCAAATAAACGCCAAGATTTCATTTAATTGTTAATTGGTTAAAATTCTAATTATGGACATTTTTTACTTATTAAAGAAAATCTACGTGAAATTTCATACCTGTAGGTTTATTAACTTTCAAAATCAACTTAGAAACACTCATTCTACCTTATTATTCGGAGAGATAAATTAATCAAAGTAAGTTTTGATGGTTAAAACAATTATGTGAGCCTCGACATGCATTCGTAAAACATTTGTACGAAAATTCAAATTATATAATACTACTACCTTAATATAAATATCACTTAGGCAATAATGTTCCACATATCCTTCTAAAGGATTGGAGTGATTGCAACCAAATTTTACAGGATTGTTCTTTAAGACAAGATAAATAATGCTGTCAATTTTTCATGCACTTAAGTTTATTAGATATTCAATTAATTAGTAATTAACTCAAATTTTACAATCTTTGTACACTGATTCGAAACAAATAATCTTGCATAGAAACACCTCAGTACCATCTTAAGATTTCAAAATTTTACTATTTCAATTATATCAATTGCATTACTATATAATATTTCTTTCTGATGCGATTTGTTTTTTAAAAGTTTAAAGCCATTAGGGTTTCTTTCTGCTTCTGCCTCTTATCCCATTATTTTGCAAATTTCTGTTTTATTTTAATACCTTTTTACCAAATTTTATTTCATTTGTTCCAAAAGTAGGGATTTAATAGCACCTAAATAAGGCATGAGTCAATTGCTAAAACATAGACAAATAAAAATGAAGTTCATGTGAATAAATTAAACAAATGTTCAGTAATAGCAATAATTAACCAATAATTTACCTTGTTTTTTTTACAAGAAATTTCGCAGGAAATTATTACCAAAAAATTTAACACCTTCTTGAAATTAAAACTTCTACCTTTGAAGATATAAAACAATTCCATTTTTGTCAATTTTTCTTAAATTGTTCATTAGAAAATTTAGCACGTATGATTTTGAAATAAGAGAATTTGTAGGTATTCATATGTTTAGCAACATCAAAACTTTGAGCATATTCTACCACTATTTTTTTATTTCTCTTTTATTTCGATACATGTGACTTAAAAAGAAATATCCATATTACAATTTGTTATACAAAAGTAGTTTTTATGTTGAAAATATTATACGCGAAAGGATTTTAATACCAAACAAAGCTGGGTAGGCCAAATAATCATGAAATAATTATTAAGATTAACTACTTATGCGAAAATATGGGAGTTGTTTATACATAATGTTTCTCATTTAATTATTTATGCCTTTTTAATTAAAGCTACAGAAAATCTACTTAAGGCGTGATATTTCATTGAAAAATAGTCGAATTTTGTGTAGAATACTTTTGTAAATATTATAATACAATTTTTCTACATTTTCTCATGCTATTAGAGTAGATATACAAAATTTACTCTAGTAATATGTCACTGGTAATGTTGCCAGCCACTGGTCTCTTAATGCAAATGCCACTGATCTTTTAATTATACTCATTATTGTAATTAATTTCACTCTTTTTATAATATTACTCTTTGCGTCAATATTTTGTTGGTGCCATTTGTGTGATATTGTAATTTTTGTACCACTTTTCTCACAAAAATAAATGTTACTTAATGCTTCTTGGTTTCCTTGAAAAGTTTTAGATTTGAAAAATATCGGTAGCTCTTTTCCCTTCCAGTAATGTCATATTAAAGAAATATTTAGATGCGAGATTTTAACTGATAAAATTCCTTTTTTTAAATATAATAAACTTATCATATTTAAAAATATGTAAAATGTATTTATAATTTGTTAAATATTATTAATTTTAATAATTATTTCATTAAAAAGCTTTAAAAATTATAAAAATATTTGATTTTAATTTATTAATTTTTTAATACAGAATAATAATTTTTATTAAATAAAAATTAGTCCATTTTTAAATAACTTTTAAAATTATTAATTTTTATGATAATTAAATATTGTGAAGTGACAGGAAGTATTTCATTTCAATATTATAAAAAGAATTCAAAACTTTAAGAAGTACCATAAAAGGAATTTCAATTTGGCAATAACTTTTATTTATGCAATACGATAGACGTGTAGAGATATTAAAATTATTTTTCATGAAAAGTTCCAAAACATGGATCAAAACAAAGAAAATTGTATCAAAATTCACGCATAAATCTTATAGTTATGTCATACTATTTAGTACGAAAAAAGAAGATAAATCTGAACCTTTAGTCAATAACATCATAGCATGATAATATCATCATCTTAAAAAGCATGATTTTTTTCTATATTTCTGTGGATTTTTTATTATTTTTTTACGTCTCTAAATCAAAACTGCAAATACGTACAACTATGATTGTCATCATTCGACGAATGAATTTCCCGTATCCAAATGCATAGAATATCGGCCGGTTCTAGTAATCAATAATTTATTTGTAATGATCAAGGTAGTTTGGCGAAAAGGTTTTATTAGGATCATTCAAGAGTTCATTTATAAATCAATAATTATTTTATAAGTCATTAAGTTAATTCATTATAACAAGACTAATTCATTCATTTATAAGTCAGAAGACCTTTCCCAGTGAAAATGTTATCCCTTTCCACCCTTTTAAAATTGGAGACCTTAGATAAAATAATCTTTTGCATGTATTTCCAAGCAAATGTTATGAAATATTGATCTTTGGCGTGAATCTAACATTTTTACTGAATATATATATATATGTCATATATATATATTGGACGTTCTTTTTTCTTCTGGCCGATTGAAGCCGAAATTTGACATGGAGTTATAACTATAATCACAAGAGCGCATACCGAATTTAATTAATATGAGTCTTTACGTTTATGAGTTATTGCATTTACATAAATGCAGACGATCAATCCTTTGACAGCTCTGCTTTAAAACTTGATAAGAACATTTTAAATGCTAAACCTGTTTGCCAAATTTTATCAATCTAACCCAATACATTTTGTACTTATGGTGTTTACTTGCACTCGAACAGCCTGGCAGACAGACTTCTTCTGAATGGATTTTGTTCAAAATTTTGTAAAAATCTGTAAGATATAAATATGATATACCAAATTTCCTTTATGTAGATCAAAACGTTTTTGACATATCATGTTCACAAATTGACATTTATTACACCAAAAATGTTTTCAAAATTCAGGGAGATCTGAAATGTGGCGAATCATCGAAGCCTGGAGTTAGAATTTTTTGATGATTTCTATGTTTTTATTTTGCTTACTTCATGAACGAGAAAATAAAATAATTGTTTTTTATTTATACTTAAAGATTTAAATATTTTTAGACGTCTAGCATAATGTACACGCATATACATTTAGTTCAAAACTCACAGTTACTGTAATTCAAACTTCAATTTAACTTCTAAGTTGTGCACTATTTCCCCGCGTTCTTCAAAGCTTATATATTCCTAAAATAAATTCTATTGGAAAAATTTTAAGAAGATTTGTTTTCTAATTATATAAACTCTAAAAGAGCTTCTAAACTCTTTCTATATCTTTTTTTTTTTTTTTTTGCTACCTGCTTGCTCCGAATAGTATATCACTCCATATTCATATATTCAGAGACATATAAAAGAAATCTTAATAATTACAAAAATCGAATTATTTTTCTTAGCCATCAAGAAAAAGAAAAAGGTATAATTTCCTGTTAACTCAATGCCTATATGTGTGTGTATTAGCATTTTATGCATTTCAGTAAATAATTTATATATTAGGTTATCATAATTGATATTAAATATGTCTCAACCACCATGCAAAGTCTTGTGAAAAATATTCAGTAAATCCATTTCAGTAATATTTTTTTTAATTACGTAAAATTTTAATTTATAAATATTAGTCAAAAAATTTCTAAAAGGAAAATTTTGTTTAAAGTTTAAATTTTAACTAAGAGCGAAGCATCTTTCTTTTGTTATAAGTAAATGTAAATGAAGTTCACATGCTCACCACACAAATAATGGTTTCAAATTTTACATTTTTTGAGATTTTTAATAAAGATATTTTTATTTTGCCTGTTAGAAACTCTTTTAAATTATTCAATAACTCATCTGAATACTTCCAGATGTTGTTTGAAAATGATTATTTATTATCTTGTTTACATTTTATACCAAGCATTGAAAAATTCGTATGTATCATTTTTTTTACCATAAGCAGAATGCTTAATAATTATTTTAATAATAAGCCATTTAATGCTTTAATTATATTACGGAAATCAATCCATAATTCTGTACTTTATTGTCGATAAAGATAAGTCATTTTTTTATACAATTCAAATTATACAATTTTATTTGTATAGTAATTTCCTTTTTTAAATATTTCCATTTATTTAAATTGCTGGAAGCTACTTTTAAGTTTAAAATATATGTAGTAGACGTAAAATATTCTACAGAAAAGGTATCTTCATTTGCATCTTGAATATTTCCGTTAACTCAAATTAAAGAGAATTCTTTTTTATGTTTAAATATAGTATAGTGTGTTTAAATATAGTATTCTTTTATATATATATATATAGTATATTGCAATATTGGAATCAATATATTCTACAGAAAAGATAATTCCTATATTTGTTGAATATGTCAATTGATTTTTTTTAAAATTACTTTTTAAGTTTAAAATATGAATAGTATATTTTACTCAATAATGTGCAACATCATTCATCAATGCATTAGATCATCTAACCAATCTCATTGATCTATTTCCATTTCCTTTATTGATCTAAAGATTTCTGCAACAGAAACAGTTCATTCCAATCATGCAATCGAGTACTGAATACCATTTTGTAGATTTCGAATTCACCATTGAAAATTATATTAAATCACTTGCAATTTATTAAACAAAATTGCGCCATTTCCAATCTGTTGCGCGATATAATCTAATTGATTTTAGAACAATGCAGCATTTGAATACTTTTCCGTAATGCTTTCCTTATACAGCTATGTTTCAAAATGAATATTTTAAAGTTGGTTATCAGTTGTATAATTGTGGACAATTGCGTTGCGAAATTATTTATTCTCTGTATTGATTTTTAATATGATTTAGATTTAAAACATGCCACAAAAATTGAGTAGTCTTTGTGTTCATTTATTTTCTTTCATATTGACTCATTCCCTATGTAGTAAATATCCTTTGAATGCAGAAGAACATCATTCTTTGTCAGATATCTTCACCAAACTATTTGAATTTCTTTCATTTAAGTGCTCCAATGAAATAAAGGATACTAACTGGAAATCGTCGATGAATAGAAGAAAATTTAACAATGATACTATGATCTAATGAGAATATAAAGAAAGATATATTCCCAATATTGTGCTGAGTATAATTTATTTTTCGAATTTAATTGAATCACTTCGACGATATTTCATTGAAATCAATGGTCTAAATTCTTTTCCTTAAGCTCTTTCATAAAAACGAATATTTCCATGTAACGAATTGCTTCACTGAATACAAAAATTTGAATTTATTTTATTTTATTTTTAATTATTGCGGAATGTAAACCTTGACTCAGCTAAAAACCAAAAGCAGTAGTATGAAAATAAATCTATCTCAATTTAAGAAAGTGTTAGAAAGCTAAAAGCTCGTTTAAAAGCTAAAAACCAAAAGTAGTAGTAGGAGAATAAATTCATCGCGTTAAGAATG
This sequence comes from Argiope aurantia, assembly GCA_026543865.1. Classification (NCBI taxonomy): domain Eukaryota; kingdom Metazoa; phylum Arthropoda; class Arachnida; order Araneae; family Araneidae; genus Argiope; species Argiope aurantia. The sequence goes on along the minus strand of JAPMOR010030685.1, from coordinate 92,546 downwards.
CGACTAATCTAGTAAGATTTTTTGACCTTGGTGTTATCAATTCCAGTTGCAAAATCTAATATAACAGGGATTATATTAGAATACGGGATTCCTTTAATTAATTAATTTTTAGTAAGACAGTGGTAATCGGTTTTCAGCGGAATTTGTATAATATTATGCAATGAAATTTAGTTAATCTTAAGATGATCTGACCTCATTAAAAATTCATTTTATCCAAAGATTCGAATAAACAAAAACTAAGCAACGTATAACTGACATATAACCTATGATATATTTATTTTTTGAATGTAATTGCTTTAATAAACAATACATAATTAATAAATAATAAATTTAAAAATTAATGATAATCATTAATTTAAAAAGCAATAATGTTTAGAACTACAAAATCAATAAAATGCCGAATAATTTTAATAAACTAATATTATAATTATTTTGAATGCAACATCCGTAGAATAGAATATCAAATCAACGACAAATCTCACATTAAACACAACCCTAAAATTTATAAAAATAATAAGAATTTCTTATTGAATGCATAATACAGCAACAAGGTTCTTGAATGAATTACAAATTATTCAATCAGCTCTATGGATACAAAGCACAAGCATATTTATCTAGAGTTTACATAGAGTTTTTATATACATAGAGTTTATACATAGAGTTTTACTATACATAGAGTTTTTCTGTCAGACATAACATTTCAAGTTTCTATATTTTGTGACCTCCAGTAAGCAGATATGTGCCAAGAGGATCTACAAGCCCTGTTTTGGAGATACTTCGATATGATGTTATATATTTGCTTGGACGAATTATTAATAAAATTACGAATAAATTCGAAATAAACATTATGAATTCGAATAAAAACATTCGAATGAGTCTAGTTCTATTGTATTAACACCATACATAATATTATATCTCAAAAGAAGCCCACATTAAATATAGTGAGCAAATAGAATGTAAAGTTTTTACAAGATGGTGAGGGGGGGGGCTCGACAAAATATATATTCTTGAATCAAAATTTGGGTATTCATATAGAAAGTTGCTAATAAAATTCTCAACCAAAATTCATCAATCTAGATTGCAGTATTATTGGATCCTGTTCTGAATCAAACAGGGAATCTTCTCTTTGGATAGATATCATCCAAGATTCGACAGAAATCTACAATTTTATAGCAAGAGGTCATAACGTGCTTCAAGCTTCAAGTTCCTTGTATTCTTAAATGAGACTGTTTTCAAACTATCAAACAGGAAGACATAATAAACTAATCAATGAATAAAAGATTACTTTTTTGGACTCACAGAGGTCTGAAACGAAGAAAATCATCAATCTCAGGTTTGAATCATTCCACTGATTACAATATTTTCATCTTCTATGTTTCGTACAGAGAAGACCAAAAATAGTATAGTATGTCATTTATTTATTCTCCAGTCGCTGAACGAACAATTTTTTAATTAGTCAGGGAACATTTCTAAAAGCATAGAATGAATAAATATCAACATGATAAGCGAACAGTATAGTGAATAACATTTTAAAGAAAATACATTGAAAACACGACTGTGGTGATAATTTATCTTCAACGAATGTTTCTTTTCATTTTTTGAAAGTAAGTCAGCCATCTGACTCTCCGACCCGCCACGAAGGCACACGAATTTAAATCATAAAACTGAATGACCGGACCGCCGCAACAGCAACACTGGTGAAAATTATGGTTGAGTCCTAATGACCATTACCGGCCACGGTGCAACCCTCCCCGAAGGAAGTACGTCCCGTCACCGATGGGATAAGTCAGATCCCCCACCTATTTGTGTACCCTCCAGGGTGGGGTTTTTTGAAAGTAAGAGAAATTTCACTCAACAGATTCAAAACCCTTATTTATCTTCCTTAAACGGCATCATTGAGACTTTAAACGGTACATTCGAAACAGCACGACTTTTTTTTAAATGCGTGGCAATTGCATTTTCAAAAATAATTGATCCATTATCATCAATCATGTTAACTATAAACGATATCAACTTCAAAATTTTGCAGTCCTCTACATTTTGCTTTCAATATCTGTTTGAATTATATTTGAAATAGTTAAGCAATGTTTCTTTAAAATTCAATGTAGAAAACACTAACCAGTGTCACTGTCTTTTGATAATCTAAATAAGAATGTGGAAGTATTGTAAGGAATCCTATTGTCATATATAAGTAGGTGGGTAGGTGAAAACGCTGATATATGTTCCCTACTCATTCACTTTGTTTTCGAATTGAAGGAAATGTCAACCATATCAGATGAGTTTATCTGTCAAATCCATGTGTGTCCCCCATTGTTCTGATGGAATACACAGAACGTTTACTTTAAAAGAAAGCCTAATAAGATATACAAGTGCATATTTAAGTTCTTAATTTTCCAGTAGAGTTTGCTTTCACATGAAAAGTAGAGATCAAACTCTAAAGTTTTGCATGAATCGACTCAATAGTAACGTTTTTTGATAGTCTTATTTGACATAAAATTTGCAAAAACAGTATCAAAAAAGTCAATCATTTTGTATCACTTTTATGATGTAAATGATTTTCATTTCTAATATTACTCATTCTTCACTCCATAAAAGATTATAAATCGTCGTACTATAAGAAAAAAAAAGAGAAACATTTTACATCAGTCCTGCAAGGTTTGAATTTTTTTCATTTCAAAAACAAAAATATTCAGTACATTGTGTGTTCAGAAAATTAAATCATTTTAACAGTGAATTTTAATTGAAATTTAGCACAACATTTAGGAAAATGGTATTAAAAAATCATCGAAATGTTAGAAACAAAGTCTGAATTTATTGAAAGTTAAAAAAAAACATTTTAAAAATCTGTCTTCTGAATGGAGGAAACTTCTTCCATTATTATTAAATACAGTTTGCACACTTTCTTGCGTTGTGGCGCCATCTTTTGATAGAACTGTGATTTAAAATTCAAATATATAAATACAATTGCATACTTGAAGAATATTCTTCATAGTTTGGTAATTAATGAAAAGTAGCACGTATATTAAATATGCAAGAGAATAAAAATTTATTTTTAGAAAAAAAATTAATTCGATTTGAGAGAATCAATTATTATTTGGGGAAAAAATTATCAAAAAATCCATATAGTTAATGTAAAATATTTTAAACACTTAAGCAAATTTATATTATATTATACATATCATTTGTAGTTTCTTTTAAAAAAATAGCTCTAATTCTGAGTCTAATTATTTCCTAAAATTCCATTCCATTTTTAACTTATGCAATTTCCAATGTAATTTTTCAAAGAAGAAAATAAACACATTTTATAACATATGTGAAACAAAATATGATATAATAAATAAGGTGAACAATGATTGGCAAATAGTTTTCAATATTTAGAAAAATAAATCTAATAAAGGCATGTAATAGGTTTAATTAATTGACAAAAAACTGTCAATTTCAATATGAAAGACCAGACAGTTTGTTGAGGCCAATGTAAAATAATTGTTTTGGCCTTTTTGTACCACTACTTGTCATTAAAAAAGAATAAAAAATTATATTGCGAAATTGAATTTTATTTTTAAAATTTAAAGGAGATTGGAATTACTACTCCAAAATTTCATAGTATAATGATGTTTTGGAATTAATATGTTTATGTTTACAATTTACTCCTAATTATGGAGTAGCGGCAACGAGAACACAAAATTATATTCGTTATTTTTACAACGTATGTGTGTATAAATATAGAAAATGAAATAGTCAAGAATATTTGAAAAAAATTTTAAGTTGTGGAGAAATTACACGAAATTAAAACTAATATATATAAAAATCTTTATAATAATAATTATTATTATTAAGTGGTATAAAATTGATCTTTATGAGAAAATTAGCTTTTGAAGATATTGAAAAAAACGTTGAAATTTCGATTAACTTAAATCTAACTAAGATTTTAAAAATTGCCTTTTTCAGTTAGCACCTACTACTAAAGAAGAAATTACATGCTAGTTTGGTAGCGCTAAGTCAAATCTATCCTACAGAGCATTTTGCATGATTTTAATTAAGCATATCGCATGATGCAATTTATCGATAATATGCCAGCCTATAAACATTATATTGAAATGAAATTAATTTAGATTAATTTTGTAATGTATCTAAGATGCAATTATTTAAGTGCATCTAAGAAGTGGTTAAGCACATTATCCATAGTGCAACTTAGAAGGCAAAGGTAAATGGAACGAATTGCAAATTTAAAATTTTTAAATGAAACAAACTTGCTTGGAAAACAATGGACACTTTAAAATTACGCTTTGTATGATAAAAATAATTGTCCCAATACATATTTTAATAATGGGAGATATAACCGTGCAAATGACTTGAACTTGAATAATTGAAAGTAATTATGCCAATACGTATATTTTAATTACGTAAAATATCACTATTCAAATGGTTTGCATCATTCAAATGTATGTATTTTCATTGAAATAATATATTTATAAATATATGTTAAATGTGTAATTTCTGTGGATTTTCGCTTAAAAAATAATTTTATTAAATCCCTAATAATCTCAAATATTGTATGGATTCTTAGATGAATTAAATCACAGCACATTCTCTGAGTAGAAAACATTATTTAATAAAATATCAGAGAAAATGAATATTTTATAATTTTTTACGATTTATGGTGCTACAATATTTTATATCAGAATTTAAAAAAAAAAAACTTAGAAAATTTAAGGAAAAAGAATGTTTAGAATTACAAATTTTTCATCTTGAAATTTAAAGAAAAAATTCCATAAAATATGATTATTAACATGAAAATATGCTTTTTTCCAATATCTTAAAACTACAATTAGAACAACTGGTCAATAATACTTCAGTTTTCAAACATTATTTTCGTATATTTTATACTTGTAAGAATGAAGCGGTGTCAACGATTTTTCATTTCCTTTTTACCATATTAGACTTATGATATTTTATATAGTTATAGTTTCCCATTGAAATAAAATATTTTATTAAGTTCAACGCTCTTAATTAACTAGATTAGTAGATAATTAAGAGGTTTAAAAATTATTTCACAAAATTGGCTCTATCTCTTAATTGACGAGAAATAATAATTTTTGAAATTCATAAATTATAGTCATGAATAATAATATATACTGCAAATTGAAGAGAGAGAAAATAAAAATAAGAGGCTTTTAGCATGCTTTATTATTACAAAAAAAAATAAAAAATAAAACTTTTTATTGGAAATTAAACAATATTATGAATAACGGAGACGCAATATAATCATAAAAAAAAGAAATTCTTGGATATACAGTGAAAATTACAAAAGAATACTTCTATCAAAATCCCTGGCTTTTATGTTTTGTTTTGACTTTCATATTTATAAAATTTAAAAAATTTCTAAAAATAATAATTAAAAATTATTAAAAATAAATTAAATTTATTTTTAGTAATTTTATTAAAATTTAAATTTGTAAAATTATTAAAAATAACTGACTTAAAAATTTACTAAAAATAATAAATCTTTTGTAAAGGCCTTAAATCTGACCTTATATTAGACCTTATGTAAAGAGAATTTTTAAAGAGACCTGAGAACCTTATGTAAAGAGAATTTTAAAAAAATCTATAACCAGAATACGATCATATTAATTCGAACTATAATATTTATCATTCTACTAGAAAATTAAACATATAGGTCATATGCAAATTAGAATGTGTATTCTTAGAAATCTAGAATGCTCATTGAAAGTAATTTCCTTCACAGTAAAATTTTATATGACCAGTTAGAGCATGGAAGAAGAAAAGATTTGCTTGATGCTGTTGTGGTTTGAGCACTTGATTATAGATCTAGCTTGACCGCAATTGATCCCCACATTTATTTGCCATAAGTTTTTGTTGCTTTTTCAAGTCACGATAAATATCATAAGGAACAAAAAATAAAAAATAAAAAACACTACATATATTTTTTTTAAACAAAAGCTTTTACAAATGCATTAAAAAGGGCTAAAAAATAATTAAAATATTAAAAAGGCTAAAAAAATTTCATCAAAAATTTGAAAAGAAATCATAATAGAGGCGAACTAAATTATATATAAGACCACAATGAATATTATAGCAAATATAGAAAATTATGTAATTATAATTAGGTAAAATGAATTCTTCATTTTACATAAATTATATTTATTATTAATGTCTACTTGCCTCGCGTTATGCTATTTGACACCCAAAAAAACTTTATATCTCAAAGTTTTTGTCCTAAAAAAATTATTTTCTTTATTTTAATACACTGATAAAAGCGGTTTTCTTAGCAATTTTTACTAACCAAATACAACACTTAAATCGTTGCTATGCATATACAGGTACTACCTACGAAATATTTTCATAAACAATCCATTAAAGCAAAACAGCCATAAAAAATCACATGTTAAGTCTTATATATAAAGAGAGAATATATAAGGAAAACCAAATTTTAAAAAAACTAAATGTTTTTTTAAAGGAGACTATTTTTTTGTAATTGCACAATTTTTAATATAAGGTAATAATATAATGCCAATACAATTTAATTAACGTAAATAATTTCAATTATTCGAAAATTTATAGCCTTCTTGGCAAATTTTATTAAACAATTTTTATACAAAATTTTATTAAAGGCACGCTAATTCTGAATTTTTTTAATTGTATATATCGGCATAATACATAAATAATTTAAAAATAATTAAAATTTTGAAACAGCTTTTTGAAAATTTCCTGATTTATAAAAATTTTATCAAAGGAATTTGAATTTCACATTTCTTTATTCATACGCAATATTATATTATATTTCTTTAGCAATATTATATTATTTTATATATTCTTATTCTTATATTATATTTTTATTATTATACACAATCTACAGTTCACACTCATCATACTTGATAAATTACATCCAGTAGTTGCGTTATTACAAATTTGTAAATGCTTGCGGAGGTTTTTAGGAGTTTGTCTTTTTAGTATCATGCTTGCAAAGGCGTATTTCATTACTAACATAAGTGAACATTTGATAATCGTTTGCGTTACAATTTCTATATTAAATGATACTTATAGCATAAAATACACCTGGTTTTGAAAACTTAAACTCTATTACGAAATGTTTATTTTCTTCCTTTATCATTTGTACTTTATTTTACTTTATTTTTCCAATTTTGTTGCGACTTACTCTTCTATTTTATTTAGCAGCAAAATTGTTTTAGAGTAATTTAGCGATTAATTACAAGAAAAATCAGGAAATTTTTCTTCTAGCCAATTTCAAAGAAAGAACAAAATATTTCCCATCATTCAGTTGTAATTTGATATCAATATCTTTTTTTTAATTTAAATGTTATTGTAATAATTTTACACATTTCACTTATTTACAGAAATATTTCTTTTTAAAAATATATCTTATAATCTGTAAACGTGCAAATATCAATAAATATTATAATTTATACAGAAAATATCAATAAATTTTATAGTTTCTTACTTTTAAACATTAATAATTTTACATCTATAACCACAAAGAAATTACCGTCATTCTACTTTAGTATTCAGAGTAATCTAAACAGTCGAGTTTACTACGAAAAACAAGGTGGATATTGTGATGCAGCCGCCATCCCACACAAAACAATAAGCCGCCTTTGGCGTACAGATGATACAAAGAAACTATTATTATTCATACAAAAGAAGTGACAAACAATCTTCATAGAGAAAGCTTCTCCTCGCGATATTTGAAGTACTTTTGAGGTGAGATTCATTAATGTCAACATAGAAAACAAATCCTGAAAAGTTAAATTAAAATTGGATAGAATTATATTCAAACTTAAAAAAAAACATATTTTGTATGCTAATATAAATGCATATGAAAAAATTAATCTAAAAGCGCCAAAAATATAAGAACCAACAACCATACCAGAAGCTTTGATGTGATTCTATTTCAGAAACGAAAAAGAAAAAGAAAAAAAAAGAAAAGAAAAGGCCGAAATAAAACCTGCTTGAATTATTTTCGAGAAGTTAAAAAGAAGCAAATTTTCTTGTCATATTAAATTAAATCTAAATACACTCATTATTTCATTATGTAATAAAAACTCTGATCTAAACGCTCATTATTTCAAAGATATCTAGCTATTTTAACTAACATAAAATTGTTGTTCTTTAAATTGGACTAAGTATTAAGCACCTCAGATATACCAAACGTCATTTTCTGCTTGCAAAGTAAGCAAGTAAGTCATTTTCTGCTTACAAATTAAGTCGATGTGATTACAATGTAATTGCAGTTTATTTGTTTACAATATATAATCAGAATGCTCGAATTTTATTATAAGCTACATAGTAAGAATTTTATTATGAAGCACTTTTACAAATCTGCTACAATTTCTTACCTGAATTACTTGGAAAGGTTTACATGTTCATCTTTTCTCATTTTTGCTAACTATTACACTCTATTCCATAGAATTTTTCAGCTTTTATTCAAAGCTTTTTGCCTTTGTTATAAAGGCATTACCTTGATATAATTTCACCATTTAGTCTCATATGTCTGGCGCAGTATAGCCTCTCTGGTTCTTGTGCCATTAAAATCGACAAACCAAACCAACATTGAGTCTGATATAATATTGTAAACAGAATGGTTTTTGCGTCAAATAAAAGCGATAAGGCAAACCATCAAAGAAAACTAATTAAACAACATCAAAAAAGAGATGTATTAAAAACATTTCTACATTTCGACTTATAAATTGCTTCTGGAGAAATTTCAATCAATGTAAAATTAAAAATAAAATTTTGAAAAATTATATTGTGAAGTTTTTAAATTGGATCAACATTAAAAACTCTAAAATACAAATAATTTAAAAAGAACTCTCAAAAACAAATGCAAAAAATCATTTACAAAGTAATGCTATAAACAGCAACAGAATTCTAATCATTTGAATTCCAGTAATAGGTAAATTTTTGAGGGAAGGAAAAATATCTACATATTACTGAAATGTACTGTATTGTATGCAAAAATTTTCAATAAAAAAAATAAGATAAAAAATTGCATAACAATCCAGTTTGACAAACAGGTTTAGGAAATGATGATTTATCAGTTATTGAACGTACAAATTGTAAACAAAATTGCTTTTCATTCATCAAATAAATATGTTGCAGGCCAGCTTCCTTTCTTTTTTTAAAACAATAAATTGTTTTTTATCATCAATGAAACAATTATCCTGATAATATAGATTGCACGGCATGTAAATAATTTTGATCGTTGACACATTCAGGATAATTGCTTAATTTTGTGTTTCACGCTTATCATAGTCTGCCAGAAAAAAATTATTTCATATTTCAAAAAAGAGAATTCAGGAATTCCCACTTTGATCAAAAGATTTCACTATCACTCTTTTTCTTATATAGAGTGTAAAAGAAATCGTGAACAGATTGCAAAATTACGTGAAAAAGTTATAAGGAAAGGCCTAAAATATTTTTAATTATTTACATTGGAATTACTAAAACACAATGTAATTAATATGCGCAATTTCTTTGATTACGCATATTATAGCCAAGCAATACTAAGTTTCACGCTATAGATTTGCTAGTGCTTAAATAGTTATAAATTGAATAGTGGCCATGATAACTGCCTTAAACCCTGCAAATCAGTATAAGGTATCTCAAGCGTACAATCTTTTCATAACCCCACATAAAAAACATTTCGTGAAGTTAATTTTGAAAATTGCTTGATATCTCATGAAATTTTCTCATTAAAACATCGTCAAGTCATACATAACGCCATATATCGGACTCTGAGTAATTACATTTTTGTGAAATAAAATTTTATGAACTATGAGAGTAATAAAGAAATACTATTAACTCTAATTATTATTTCACATACTTTTATAATGTTTCTAAGTGTCTTCAGACTCCTTATATATTGTTTTATTTGACATTCTATTTTCTTTCAATCATTCCGTTTAGTAATCATTGATAGATTAATTTATTTAAAAATTTAATAATTCTTTGCTAAGTGTTCTTTAATAATCCAATTTAAACGATTATTGTTTGTATTTACTAACACTTTCATTTCTGCATTGCAGCATCATCATGTAAAATATTTTACAAAACACGCTATGAGGAAATAATATCCTGACAAGATGACAAAAAAGGATGATTAAAACCAGCTTTCACTAACAAGATGCTGCATAACTACTTTCTCAAAAATAGCAAAAGTGAAACTCACGTTTCTATTATTGTATCTGCGAAGTAGAGCATCGAAGGAAAATCACCAAGTTATTGAAATATGATTCATTTAACAGTGCGTCTCAAAATAGATTATGTTCAATAGAGATCTATTGTTCTTTTTCAGAAATGGAACATGCCTTGTCACAGATGTCACTTCACCAGTGCATTGTAACTTGACAGCTCAAATATTAATATTATGTAAAAGTGCTGGCGTTATTGAAATTCCGTAACTTTTACTTTCCGTATACGAATAGTTGATACAGAAAGTTAAAAAAAAATTGAAATTGATTGGCAGGAAATTTGCCCTCGAAATTTCAGAGCTTTAACCTTTACGAATAGAAAAAAAATCTTATTTTGGAACATTGTTTGCCAATCTATCTTATTCTGCTCTTGAAATTTTAATGATTTAACATCTCTGAATCTGAAAAAAAAAAGATTGGAAATGATATTTATTTTTTGTTTAATTTAAGCATTATTTTCTTTTTTGTTGCTATTGTATTTTTAACATATTCCAAATCAGTCTATTCACTATCATTTATTTCATTTGACAGCTAATTCTGAAATTCTAAGTCTAATCTCAGTTAACAATGATACTTTGGACTGATCGGAACTCCTAAATATTAAAAGACTGAAGATGTATTGATGTATTTTGCAATTTTTCCCATTGCTTTCTCTTCTTCCTTTTTCCACTTTTCATAATATTTTGTTTTGTAAATAGTATTTATTCCCATCGTTCAGTTTTCCCATTACGTTTTTCTTATTTTGTAATTATTTTTATCATGTGCAATTGTGTAATTTTGTCTCTCCGTAATTTTTGCTTACCAGCATGCTTTTATTAAATCAAGCAACTTAGTTATATCACACAAAAACATTCCAGCTAATTAATTGCTCTTTCTTTTTTCAAATCAATATATTTGAACTTATGAAGTTAAACAATTGAATATCAACGCTGGAAGTCAGGAGGGAACAAAGAAAGATCATTACCCACAGGAGGAAAGATTTATTTTCCACTTCGTGTCCATGACGCAGCTTAAATAAACTTAAAGTTTTTAGAAGCATGGTGTGGTGTTATGTGTCACAACTAAAAATTGAAAGAACTAAACAAATAACTCATTAAATTCGAAATGTGGTCTTTGGACAAATACTGTGGACGTTTATGAAATTTTGAACGAAACTGATGGTATATTTATCCGTTTGTATGAAATGAAAATGATAGCTCAAAAATACATTAGCTAAGTGAATAAAATTGATATTTAGGTTTTATCTTTAGAATTTCAGATATTCATTAAATTTTGAATAAGTACCAATAAAAAGGTGTTTGTCAGTATATCTGTGCATTTATTTAAACTCAGTAACTCAAATTCATAAGAAACTAGATAACTGAAATCCAGCATATCTAAAATGATTTTTCTACCCAAAATATCTATATGAATATGTTTAAAATATATAGGTGATTCTATTTATTATTTGACGAAGCTCAACATAAAATATTGTATATTACGAAAGCATACGAGAATATAGAGAGGTAATACATTACTCGGTTTCTATTTTTTCAGTAAAATATTCAGATACTCCAATTTATTCACAACACAAACACAACAAAATACAAAATTTGTAATCTCTTCTATATCAGTGTGGTTCTTCTCTATATCTACATTATCATCTTAATATAAATAAAATTCATTGTAAAAATGTATGTATGTATGTTCTATATCTTTCCCTAAGCAGCTGAACCTTATCCAAACTTTGTACACTTATAATTTAAGACAAGAGACTGGATAATGTCAGCTTTACATAGTTCAAAATTTAATAAAATGTTCAATTAATTAGAAATAATACCTGTTTATTCGAAGTAAATTATCTTACAGGAAATACTTTCATACCATCTTAAAATTCAAAGTTCTACCCTCTCAATGACAATAGTTTCCTTTCCATAAAAATATTTCTTCACATTTTTATTTATTTTTCAAAATTCGATAATAAAGTGGAATGCTGCGGACGATTTTAAAACACTGAAATTTATAAATACTCCATTAGGAGGTAACGTTGAGATTTTAAACTACGCCACCTTTATTTTTTGGTATTTCTTTTTAATTTGTTTACATTTTCAACGATTTTAATTTATTTATAAGAATTCATACAAAGAACTATTACCTAAGACCATGTGCCAGAATGTGTTGTTAGCAAAGTTATGAAAGAACATTAAATGAAAAATTTTAAAACAGACAAATAATAATTATATCAAGAGCAACTATTGATTTTAATTATTTTTATGTTTTATTAATGAAAATCTAAATTTTTATCTAATTGCCATAAACAATTCATTATATTCTTTCTTCTATTTTATATTTTGTGAACAAAATTTAAAATGCCTATATAATATTAATAACTTATGTAAAAAATCAGCCATTGCCGTTTTGTAAAAATGATCTCTTTTAATAGATATGCTTGGTGTAGACCAAAAGTACTTCAGATTATAAAATAAATTTGTGTTTTATTCTGTTTTATATAAAAGTAGTTTTTATATTAAAAATATTAGACATGAAAGTATTTTAATCCCAAATAGCATAAAACATACCATTTAATTATAAGTAGGGTTAAAATTATATTCCGTTGCAAATAAGTCTTTCTAACCAACAGTAATAACTCTATTAAGGCCTGGAAATCTGTAATATGAGACTTTTTATCCAGTTTATCATATTATAAATTCTAAAGGATTTATAATATTATTTTGATTAAGTTACCCCCTTAAAAATTATCAAACAGCTGTTTTAATTGAAAAAAAGTCATTTCCTATTTTTATTTAAATATTTGTTTTAATACGCAAATACTTATTTTATTAGTTGGAAAGTATCTGATCCTAAAAAAAGGAGATTAGCTTTATTTACCCTGAAATGACGGTTCTTAGTTAAAAAAGGGTTGAAACTCTTTTATAAAACTAAGTTATTACACAGAAGATTCACTCTAACCGTAGACCAATAATTGATTTCTATATATTTAAAAATAAGCAAATACTTCTTGCTGGAAAAATGCTTAAAATGGCATAAAGAATTATATTTGTTGATGTTTCAATCAATAAATATACTATTGAAAAAGAGAAATTTTTTAATTTTGATACAATTTCTTGATCCTATTAGTCATATTTATTAAATTCTTGGGATTTTGGCATTTGAAGAAAGAAATAGTTATACTCTTTTTCTATCAAAACTGAGCAAGTTACAAAGTTCTGAATACCAGATCTTTATACGATTTCAGACCATTTCGTGACTGTATTAAGAAAGATATCCAATTAAGAATTTCTGTTTCCTCTAAACGGTAGACCACTCTGGTTCAGTTTTGGTCACAAAAGTAAAAGATTTTTTTGTCTGTTTGTTTATGTACCAAAAATATTTTACTAAATTTGAATGATAGGAGGAATAATTATGAAATATAAATGTTGAATAGTATATTTAAACTTCCTAATTAAAAAGATTAAATTTTTACTTCATGTAAAGCATTTTTTCAATTGGAGGAATACGGATTAGAAAGAAATTTGTTACTGAACCATGATTAGAGTGGACACTCTGTATATTTAAACAGCGTTCAAAACTAAAATGTTCACAAAAATCAAGAAATTTTTTTAATATGGTATGACAAGTCCTAGATTTTTGTTTTGTTTAATAATGAATTCAATAATAATTAGTAAGAGCCAAAACCAGTTGTTCACTATGTGTTTAATAGAATTGGAAACCTTCTTAAATCATTTGACTTTTCAGATTAATATTTTGGATTTGATTTTGCCATTTTGAATCGAAGATATGAATTAAATTTGAAAGTTAATCGTATTCTGTAAACTTTCAAGACGTCTATACTGTTGTCAATGCTTTAAGATAACAATTTTCCATATTCTGCACGGTCATACAGTATCAACGTTCAGAAGCTGCACCTGGAATGCTTACGAAATATATATACATTGAAAATAGTTCTGAAGATGAGATTTTCTGACCCTCAAGCATGCAAGATCTTCCACAAGGTCATAGCGACATTTAATAAACTTACATATTATAATCCTTTTATGAAAAACTGAAATACTCGCACTCAAAACTTTTGTTGTCCAATAAAGACGAGGCAGCTGTTACTGTGGCACATTTCAACTAGCACTTAAACACATTAGTGTTTGCACTACTTTGCAGAATACTCCACTGAACTATATTCATATATATATACCAGTTTATATGAATTCCTGTTTACCTGTGTTCATATATAAACCTGTTTAAACTCGTAGTTTATATTTTTAAATCGCAATGAATTTCAAAATGGTACATAATCCTTCTACTTTCAGTTTGTGCAGTTTTTACGCACATAATCTCTAAATCTTCTATTAAAAGAGTTTCGTTCATTTATGCATAGATGTATAATTTTCAAGACTATAATTCTTACGATGTTTAGAAGATACTGTTAATCATCAGGTAATAATCCTCAGACAATTAAGTCCAACCATCCATCATGCCTTCAAGTATAACAATAGCGTCATTTTAAATAAGTCAATGGTTTATCAGCATCAAATGGACATTACTTAAAATTGACAGGATCATTAATTTTAATTGATTAGACATTTCAAATAAGGGTTAATGAAAGAAACGATTAACGATTTAACGAGGTTTTATTACATAACAGACATATGGTAAACTCATCCCATGACAACTTATCGAAGAAAGTCACAGATGAACTATTTGGTTTCATCTTCCGACCGCTATATCGCACGAATTGCTACACCAAGAAGGTAAGCAAGTGATAAGACAACAGTAGCATATTCAATTTGCTTTCAACGAAACCTGATAAGAGAACAAAACAAAGAAAAATGAAGAAGAAAGAAGAAAGGGAAAGTGCGATAAGGTCAGATCGAAGAGAATGACACGCTTTCTTTAGTTCGGTATAAAAGAGCAGTGGTGGACCATGCCGGACATCACTTTCCTCACTGGCTTCCCTCCTCGCACGACCTCAAATGTGCAACGAGATATAAGGATTTTGCTTTCGCTTTCAACTAAGGAAATAAACTCGACATGGAAGGCAAAGTAAGTATTCGACTTTCTCGGGGATTCTAAGAATTGAAACTGGTGTGTGTGGGTCAGCGTTAAAACCAGTTGTAGTAAAGCCCTGTTTAATCATGACTTTTAATGAGTGATCCATATTGTCCAGAAAAGAAGTCTCTGTGCATCGAAAATCAGGTTGAATTTCAACTCTTCCTGGTTTACTTAACTATTTGAAGGCTGTCGCTTTATTTCTTCTATAAAAATACTGAAATGGCATAAAGTTCTTAAGTATTGAAAAAGAGTGATCTAAAAGTTGAATCTAATGTGCTTTTGAACAACTTTAGAAAAACTTATCTCATTTATCTACCTATATTTTATTGTAAAATGATGTAAAATAAGAATTATAAGGAGTAATGTATACAGGTACTGAAAAGAAGTTTCTGTTCATCGAAGCATAGGATGAATTCCAGCTCTTTTAAGTGTATTTAACTATTAAAACATTATCTCTTTTCTTTTACTTTCAAAATGTTAAATTTTCAAACATCACGCATTTTGTTAAGTATTCATCAAAGGGAATTTAAAAGTAAAAATTGATACTATTTTGAACATTTTAAGAGAAAAAATATAATAAAGTAATGTAAAATATGAATTCTAATGCTACATAAATATGTAGAAAAAATTGCACATATTCATTAAAGTGCACAAGGCTTTCTAATTATTACAAGGGTATTTAAATATTGATATCTATTTTTCTTTTGCCTTTAAAATTATGGAATACTAGAGCAACCAGAACTTTCAAAGTAACTTAGAGTAAGAAGTTGCTTAGAATTAGTTCAAGAAAAATAGTAACTCTAATCAAGATCCTAAACTATTTTTGCCTATCTTTTTAATAAATAAATTATTGAATTAAAATTTAAACTATTAAGACACATTAGAAAAATCTTCATTTGCTTCATTGCATTCAAATATTTTTAATAATCTGTGCCTTATTAAGATAATTACAAACTGAATTTATAATACATGCATAACTTTGGGAATAAAGAAAGAGAATATTTTAACATATCCCTTTTAAAAAATTAATAGATAAATTCTGTAATTGCGTATTTCATGCATTTTTCTGAATTTATTGAATTTATCTAAATTCCTTGAATTTATCTAAATTGCCCTTAAGTAAAACGATAATATTGAGCTCATGGGAGTCAAATTAAGCATAATTTGTGTTTGTGGGTCAGCTTCAAATATATCATTTAATCCTTTATAATGGGATATATTATGAATAACTTTTAACAGATAATAGCCATAAATAATATATAAACTTATTTAGCTTCGTATGATTGCAGAGTGCAAAATTCATCAGAAAAATATTATGATTCTATTCATTCTCAATTTGTTGATCAGGATAAGAAAGTAAATATGAGCAACTAATTTTCTCTAAAACTAGCGAAGTCTTTCAAAAATTTTAAATTTTTTCTATGAAAATCTTTTTTTAAATGTATAATATATTTTTATGTAATAACAAGAACAAAATTCGGTGTTTAGGATTAAAACAGGGAAAAGATTCATAAAAAAAAATATTATACAATGTACCCTGATCTCCTTTTTAACTTGAATATATCACCTTTTCAACTTGAATAGTGTTATTAATTAGTACGATTGCGTGACTAAATAACGATATCTGACTTTTGCATTATTAAATTTTAACAACCTATCCAATCTTAAAGCTTTTAATGAAGAAAACAGTTCTCAATGCACAATTTTAAAAATATCCAAACCAATAAAATTGTAATTTTTATTAGAGAATTCCGACTTGCCATACAAATAAGAAAAATAAATATTTTTTATACACTAGAGAGTTTTTTTTTTTTAATGAAAAGGAGCGTCTAGAAGAAAAATTGTAAATATGAGTAACTCCGGAATTCAAATTACGAAAATTTAAAAGAAAAATGAGCAGAATAAGAGAAACCTTCACAGATCTTGAATCCTTGAAGGATTCTTTGATCTAAAGGGATCTTTGAATTAAATATCTTCTACTCATTGTTTTATAAAAACGATAATATCAAAAATTAAAATTCCACCTCCATGCGTAAAAAGTAAATAATCAACATTCAAGGAAATATTTCAAAAACTCCTACGATCATCTTTCTCCGAGGCGAATTTTTATCTCTGTATTAACCTACTGATATGCTATTCATATTTGTGAATATGATTTTCCTAAATATTTTACCTAAATTGAGTTTTCCAATTTTTCGAAAACCTTAAATTCTGAATTTTTTATTTATTTTAATGAACATAGAAATGCGAAGTGTTTTCGAAACAAGAAAATCCTATTGGGATATTATTTAAAATGATTACCATATTTATTACTCTCTTATGATAATATAATATTTAAATTATTTTGTCGCACCAAGCTTTGCATATTATACTACGCATTTTTTAGTACTTGGGCAATGTAATTTTACCTTTCAATACAAATTGAACTTAATCCGCTTGTTAATGCTTTATTTTATAAATTTTAAAATTTTGAAATATAAATTTTTATTTTAATAGTGTTTTTATTATTTTATCCATAATTTATTTTAATATTACTACTTTTTTAAGTTATTATTTTATTTCAATATTTTTTGCTTTTTTGTATCTTTATCATGATGAAGGGCCTAAAGTAATAAAAACTTAATCATGATTATTTATTGATGGTTACCTTACTTTCAAATAAAAATATTTAATTATTATGACAAATTCTAAGGAAATTATGAACTTCAAACAATAATAATATTAAAATTTATATTTTTCAAAATCTATCAGTTAAATGAATAATTAATATTCTAATATATTATTAGTAAATAATTAACTGTACTTTAATTTATGTCAAAATCATTTTAATGATGAATTGTAAATACATTAAATCCAAATATTTTATCATTGATAACATTTATATTAAATTTGCATTTTATTTTTTAGCCTAATCTGCCTAGTCAGAAAACTACTGTTGTTAACTGCACAAATTAAAATTGATTAACCGAAAATAATATTATACAGTTGTATTTTGTTTTATTTAAAAACAAATTAAAAATATAAATGTAAATAAAAATTAAGACATTAAGAATTAAAATGTAGTCAAAATTAAATCCGAAATATAGATTTTCTATAAAAAGTAATTTTTTCTATGAAAAAGCAATTCGTTTAGAAATTTTCATAAATATATTTAACAAATTTATTCACTAAATATAAAAACTAATCAGAAATATTAGTATTGTTTCAGGAATAATGTTTATATCAGAATATTTTTCTAGAAATAAAATGTTTAAAGTAAATTTAAATAGAAAAAAAATTATATTCCAAATATTATTGTATTAAAATCGCATTAAAATTAATTTATACCGACTTTTTCAAAATGAAAAGTACAGTAGGAAAACAATTTTTAAAAAAAGGCGCCATCTGTTAGAAGTTTCGGCTATTATTTCCACATTAGAATTAGTATACATTCAGTAAAATGTTTTAAAAAATATTTCATTTTGTAAAATTCTTCAAGAGTAATGTGTGCGTCTTACTTCTTTATCTTCTTCTGGTGATTTTCTCCCAGTTTCGCATTCTGAATTTAAATCATACAATTCTGTGACCGAAGCACAGAATTGTATGATTTAATTTTAATTAAATTTTATTTTCATACAATTTTTAAGTTATATTTTGATTCATCATATTAATGCATCTGAACGCCTATTTAGCTAGATAAATATTTTCTTAAAATTTCATTTTTAAGACAAAAACTCGAATATTACTTTACAAAAATTCATTAAAGTAAAATTCTGAAAACGTTATATACCTCAGATTAAAAACGGAACAGATTAAAACGGAAAAATTTTATACCTATTCAATGTTCAAAAACTATAAAATGCGAAATGAATTGCGAGTAAATGCGAAAAAATTTTAAAGCGCTAGTAGAATATACATTATGATTCACAACAAAGTTAACTCAAAATATATAGAAAGCATAAATTTTTGAAATTCTTTTATTGTTCTTAAGTGAATAATATTAAGTGAATAATTTAGAATAATATTTCTTTATCTGAATTTTACCATTATTGTTGCCCTGCTTCATTCTTAAATCTCCTACCTGGAGAAATTTGTGAACTATTTGATTAGAAGATTCTTTAACTGTACTGGTACAAGATATTTTTAAAAAACGATGAAATTTGCTAAAAAAATCTCTAAACGTTATTTCCAACATTTTCATCAGATTATAAGCTGTCGAATGTGTAGAAATTCTTAACACTTTCAACACTACCGACGAGATATCTCGTCTTTCAGATACTTCCAATTACAGGTTTCTGTGGGCTAAAATTTGCCCCTTATGCTAACTAATTTAGATAGGTTGGACTTTCTAATAAATATTCCAAGAATACCTTTACTTTTATCTAGTTATTCATTTTCCATTTATATATGTTTCTTACTTAATATTTTAATATTGAGATCTTCATCCGCTGACGTTGGATTTAAGAGTTCAACTTCAGAAATATTGGAACAACTACAGAAAAGATTGGTAACTTCCAATATTTTCTGTAGTCTCCAGACACAATTCCGAATCATGACATCCGTGAAAACGGCAATTTAATCTAACTAAACTAAATTAAATATTGCTATTGTTAAGAAGTTAAATATTACAATAAATACTATAATATAACTAATAAAAATAATAAACAAAAATGCAACTAATAATAAAACAATAATACTTTTATAATATATAAAGGATTTTTATCTTTTCGTAGGTATTGCTTTTAAGCATATTATTTCTGGCGTCATCTCTACATAGCACTCTAGGAGGAGGATCTCAAGGCGGATATGGAGGTGCTGGAGGCAGAGGAAACTATGGAGGTGGAGCTGGTGGAAACGTAGGAGGAACAGGAGCCGGAGGTTATGGAGGAGGCGCTGGAGGCACAGGTGTTTATGGTGGACCTGGAGTTGCAAAAGTAGCAGCTGATAAAACAAGAATAAATTCATATGGTGGCGAAAAGGGAGCTTCCAGTGCAGGTGGATACGTAGGTGGAACCGGGGGAACAGGAGCGGGAGGATACACGGGAGCTGGAGGTTCTGGGACCGGTGGATATGATGGAAACATTGGTGCAGCTGAAGGGTCTACTGGATATGGAGGTGTTGGTGTCTCATCTCTTGGAAACAGCGGATACGGTGGAAATACTGGTGGAACTACAGAAGCTGGTGGCTACAGCGGTGCTGGAACTGGTGTAGGAATCACTGGTAAGGCAGGTGTTGGAGGATATGGTGATGGTTCAGGATCTGGAGGAGTTGAAGATGTATATGGAGAAGGTAATTTCGCAACAGGTGGTTTCGGAAGTGGAATAGATGGTTATGGAAGCAAAATAGGAGGATCAGGAAAGTATGGGGGAAATGGACTTGGAGTTGGAGAATTTATGTTTGGAGGTTATGGAAGTGGAGGAAGAATTTCAGGAAATGCTGGATCTGGCAAATATGGAGTTGGTAAACAAGGAAGTGGAGATGGAGTTTTCGGTGGACAAGGTGGAGTTACAGCTGGAGGATATGGCGGACAAGGTGGAGTTGGAACTGGAGGATATGGAGGACAAAGTGGAGCCGGAACTGGAGGTTATGGGGGAGGAGCTGGAAAACAAGGTGGAACTGGAGGATATGGTGCACATGGTGGAGCCGGAACTGCAGGATATGGTGGACAAGGTGGAGCCGGAACTGGTAGTTTCAACGGACAAGGTGGAATTGGAGCTGGTGGATATAGTGGGCAAGGTGGAACCGGAGCTCTAGGTTATGGGGAAGGAGCTGGTAAACAAGGTGGAGCTGGAGGATATGGTGGAAAAAGTGGAGTTGGAGCTGGAGGATATGGTGGACAATTTGAAGTTGGAGCTGGAGGATATGGCGGGCAAAGTGGAGCCGGAGCTAGAGGTTATGGGAGAAATACTGGTAAACAAGACGGAGCTGTTGGATATGGAGGACAAGGTGGAGTCGGAGTTGGAGGTTTCGGCGGACAAAGTGGAGTTGGAACTGGAGGATATGGTGGACAAAGTGGAGCCGGAGCTGGAGGTTATGGGGGAGGAGTTGGTAAACAAGGTGGAGCTGGTGGATATGGTGGACAAGGTGTAGCTGGAGTTAGAAGTTTCGGCGGACAAAGTGGAGTTGGAGCTGGAGGATATGGCGGACAAAGTGGAGCCGGAGCTGGAGGTTATGGGGGAGGAGTTAGTAAACAAGGTGGAGCTGGTGGATATGGTGGACAAGGTGGAGCCGGAGCTGGAGGTTATGGAGGAGGAGCTGGTAAACAAGGGGGAACTGGAGGATATGGCGGACAAGGTGGAGTTGGATCTGGAGGATATGGCGGACAAAGTGGAGCCGGAACTGGAGGTTATGTGGGAGGAGCTGGTAAACAAGGGGGAACTGGAGGATATGGCGGACAAGGTGGAGTTGGAGCTGGAGGATATGGAGGACAAAGTGGAGCCGGAGCTGGAGGTTATGGCGTAGGAGCTGGTAAACAAGGTGGAGCTAGTGGATATGGTGGACAAGGTGGAGCTGGAGCTGGAGGTTATGGCGGGGGAGTTGGTAAACAAAGTGGAGTTGCTGGTGGATTTGGTGGACAAGGTGGAGCTGGAGGTTACGGCGGTCAGAGTGGAAATGGAGGATATGGTGGAGCCTTTGGTGGACAAAACGGAGTTGCAGGATATGGGGGACAATCAAGTAATTCTGGGTTTACTGGACATGGTGGAGTTGGTAAACAAAATTCAGGGACTGAAGGATACATTGGACAAGGAGCTGGAGGTTATGGTGGAGAGTCTGGTGGGCAAAGTGGAGTTGGAGGTTATGATGGAGCAGCTGTGAGACAAAGTGCGGTGGGAGGTTATGGAGGGACATCTGGTGGACAAACAGGAATTGGTGGATATGGAGCTCATGCTGGAGTTAGCGGGTATGGCGGAAAAGGAGGTGCTAAACAAGCTAACAAAATTGCTGGACAAGGTGGAGCTGGAAACTTTGGAGTAGCTAGAGGTTATGGTGGTCAGGGTGGAACTGGAGGATATGGTGGAGCCTCTGGAGGACAAGGTGGGGCTGGAGGATATGGTGGAGTGGCTGGAGG